>BSBH01000118.1:0-32790 GCA_026013035.2 Dothideomycetes sp. NU30 | reverse complement strand
TTTTTTTTTTTTTTTTTTTTTTTTTTTATTTTATTTTTATTTTTTTTTCCTTTGTCCATCACCTCACTTTTACTTCCTCCCCCCCCCCCCCCCCCCCCCCCCCCCTTTGACCCCGATGGCAAACTCCAACCTTAGCAAGCATTATTCATGTAAGGGCGGATAAAGCTTCCAAAACAAAAGGCGTGTTCATTTTTTGATTGTCTAGTAACTACGACCGAACAAAACCCACTTCTGAGCCTTGCGCTCACACTTGGGGTTCGTGCACTTGGTCTCACCCTCGACGAGACCTTCCTTTGGCTGCTCAAAGGGAATGCACAAACTCTTTGCACCCATGGAAGGAGCGCGGGCGTCGACCTCCTGTCCCTCGACTTTACCGGAACTGAGTTCCTTGATCTCGTCCTCGCAGTCAGGGACAAGGCAGTGGGGAATCAGACAGACGTTCTTGGCGTTGAGTTGGGGGACGAAATCCTTCCAGTCGGTGACGATCTTGCGGTGCTCGGCGAACTCGGTGTTGGCTTTGTTGAACATGTCGGATTGGATGGTTTCGAGGAGGGCGGGGATGTCGGTGCCGAGGCTGGCGATGGGGATGGTGGTTTTGGGGGCGTCGAGTTGGTCGCGACGGGCGGCGGTGACGACGTGGGCGGCGCTGTCCTTGGGTCCGAATTCGAGACGGAGGGGCACACCTCTGACTTCCCAGTGGGCGAACTTGTTGCCGGGGGTGTAGCCCTCACGCAGATCGGCCTCGACGCGGACACCGGCTTCTAGCAGGACTTCCTTGATGGCGTTGACTTCGGCGTAGTGCTTTTCGCGCTCTTCTTGGGTGGTCTTTGCGGTGATGCCGGCGGGGACAATGACGACTTGGAGTTCGGCGACGCGAGGAGGGATGACTAGACCCTTGTTGTCGCCGTGGGTCAGGATCATGATACCAATGGAACGGGTGGTCAGACCCCATGAGTTCTGCCAGACGTGCAGTTTCTCCTTCTTCTCGCCAGGGCCTGCACTGGGGTCCTCGACGGTGATGTCGAACATCTTGGCAAAGTGCTGGCCCAAGCAATGCGAGGTACCGGCTTGGATGCCACGACCGGTTGAAGGGACGAAACCTTCGACGGTGGTGGTGTAGTGAGCACCGGGGAATTGCTCAGCAACAGTCTTGCGACCCTTGACGATGGGCACAGCCAGAAGCTCGTGGTAGATGGCCTCGTAATAGTCAAGAATTTGGAGAACCTCCTTGCCGGCGTCCTCCTCGGTCAAGTGAGCAGTGTGGCCCTCCTGCCACAAGAACTCACGCGAGCGGATGAAGGGCATGGGGTGCTTGAACTCCCAGCGAACGACGTTGTTCCACTGGTTGAGCTTGAGGGGAAGATCGCGGTGAGAGCGAATCTTCTTTGAGAAGTAGCCGTACATGGCAGTCTCGGAGGTGGGACGGACAGCGAGCTTCTTGTCCAGCTTGTTCTTGCCGCCATGAGTGACCCAGGCCACCTCGGCAGCGAAACCCTCAATGTGATCCTTCTCGCGCTGCAAGTTGGCCTCTGAGATGAACAGAGGGAAGTAGCAGTTCTTGACTCCCAACTTCTTGATGCGCAGGTTGAAGAAGTCCTGGATGCGTTCGTAGATGCCGTAGGAAGCGGGTTCGTAGATGTAGCAGCCGGGGACGTCGGTGAATTCGAGCATCTCGCCCTTGGTGATGACTTGTTGGTACCATTCTGCGAGGTCGTCCTCCTTTTTCACATCGATACCGGATGTGTTCTTGCTCTCCTGCTTCTTCTTGCCGCCGCCCTGCGGGACCTTGGGTTCCTTCTTTTGCTTGGCCTCGCCCTTTGATGCTTTCTTCTGGTCCTGGCGTTCTGTGTAGAGAAATTGTTAAAGATGACCCCAAAACCCGGTAACTGACGGGATCAATGCTCACCCTTGGGAGTAGCGGCAGGAACCTCCTGGGGCTGGGCGCCCTCGACAGTACCGTCCGACATAATAGCTGTTTTTTTGTTTGTGGGCTGCGCTGGTTGTCTAGTTCTGAACAGATGCGACAGGGCTATGTGAGAAGATACAGAGCCTTATGAACAAGATCAAGGCGAAAGCAGCGGCGTCCAAAAACAATTGATGCAGTGGGGAAGTGACTCAGTTTTTGCGGTATACAATATCTGTATGTAACAATGCTTGGGTGCTCCACATTGTCACTTCTGCCAACGCCAAGCCTGATTTTATGTTACTCATTCGTCCGACTCGTCCCCTTGCTCACCTGAATAAATTGCTTCAATACTGACACAGAAGAGAGAGTCATACAGCTGTAATAAGACGAAGAACACGATAGAAGGGTATCTATATTTCTTTTATGTACGACGACAACGCCATCACCTTCCCTTACTCTTGTTTCGTCAGATCTGCAAAGTAGTATTGCTGCAGAGCCAACGATGCCATGGGCACGGGATACTTCATCTTGCGTGCCTTTTCCACTGCCTCCTCCAATCTCTGACGCACCGAGCCGGCCTCCTTGCAAGCCGCCAGCGTCCACTCATCCTTCTCGAGCATGGCTGGAATGTGCTTGGTGTACTGCTCACACCAACCTGCTGCCTTGGAGATGATCTCGCACATGAGCTTGCGATCCATGCCGAGGTGCTTGCAGAACGCCATGGCCTCGACGCTGGCTGCCAAATGAATTCCGGCCAGGAGGTCGTTGATGGTATCAGCAGACACCTGGTGGTTTGAATGCATCTTGACATCTGCTGACGCCTTTTCTTTAACCAGAGAAGGTGCCGATTGTGCGAGATACATGGTGACCAACTTGGCATCATCGTCCCTCAATAGTCCAGCCTGCAGACCCCGTAGGTACAGTTGCTCGGCCATGTTGGCCATGGGTGTAGGGAAGTAACCGGCACGAGATGTTGCTGTGACAATTCCTGCATCCTTCAAAATGATTCCCAGGGCAGACAGCGGTGACCAGTCATCAGCGAGCATGTGTGGTGCACGGTTCTCGAACATGAAACTGGTTCCATCGTTGTTCTTGACATGGTCAACCACCTTTTCAGTGTTCAGCCCGACGGTAGCTGCGAAGCCCATTGCTTCTGATGCAGTGATGATGTTTGTTGCAGCAAGAAGCTGGTGGATTGTCTTGACCTTTGTGCCGCCACTGATGCCTCCTTGGATACGGTAGAGATTGCCGCTCATGGTATCTAGAATATCCTTTGCACTGTCAATGTGCTGTTCGTTTCCTGCAGCAAAAATGCTGAGAGTGCCGTTACCAGCACGAATGGTACCTCCAGACACTGGGCAGTCGAGCAGCTTGACATCCTGTCTTCCATGGTTGTTCAGCTTTTCCTGCAGCTCGGGTAAATACGCTGGTGCGCAGGTGGATAGTAGGATGATAGTCTTGTCCTGACCGAGACCCTTGATAGCCGGGTTCTCGCCTTCGAACAATGCTGAAGAAGTCTGAGCAGAGTTGGCGACCATGATGCAGAGGTATTCAACATCCTTGGCTGTGTCGAGAGGCGTTGCACCTGCCTTTCCTCCTTCTTTGACAAGGGCATCCACCAAGGGTTGGGCCAGATCAAAGCCCTTGACATTCCAGCCATTCCTTTGCAGGTTGATGGCTACACCACCACCCATTGCTCCAAGGCCAATGAAGCCAACATTGCGTGAAGACATGATTGTATGTGTCTCGATATGTGCCTAGCTCTTTTCGGATCCTGATTCTGAGTGGAGCAGAACAGGAGAACGGAATCAGGAGAATGATGAATAAAGTCTTGAGAGAGTATCGGACTTCTATCGAGGCAACAAGTGTTATATATCAGGACCACCGGGAATGTTCAGTTGTTCAGGCAATTGCTGTATGCCCCTCCCCCACATCAACTCCCCGGCCTTCTCGCCGATTCCGTCATACTTTCATTTAACCGACACCACCTGGAGATCAGGACACCAAACACTTTAGTGCTGTATGAAATCAAGGGTCGCATTCCTAGCAGTACAGAGTAACTTCTGGATAAAAGAAATCTTGGGTTTTCTTGATTTCTCAAATTGACTTGAACGCAGCCTTCGTTCAAAAACTCCTGACCTTGGGCAATCGGCTCCACCAAGCTCTCAACAGCCTTTTCAGCTTCTGAAGACCCCGAGGTCTTCTTTCCGTGCTGTTTCTACAACCACACCCGAATGCCGAGACTTTATGAAGCAGTTGCCGACTTCTTCACACTCCACCGGTTCGGTCGCAGAGAGACCGATTTGCCTACTATTACTACCCCCCTGATGTCTCGTATTCTTTGACGGCTTCAGGTACAAGAGCTCGGTCCTCGGTCCCCGAACTTCTCGGGAGCCTTGAAGATACTCGGAGCAGCCCTTGTGCTTTCCTTCGCAATTTCGTTATGAAACCGCATTTGGAAAGTCTACCGGAGACACATTCCGAAGCTACTACTCTTTCCAGATACTGCCATACGCCAGGAGTATAGCACCATCTGCGGCTTACACGCGACAGACATCTTTCAAGCAGCCTTGACTCCAACTTTTGTAATTTCCGACTCCATGTTCTCGCCCACCTTCATGTCTTCAGTAGACATCAATCCTCCAGGAAGGACGAATGCAACATCCAGTCTAGCACCAGACTCAGCCGTCGAATCCTCAAACTGGCTCTTGTCAAGCGAGTAGGCCACCGTCAGATTGCACCGATTACATTTGTGCATATATCTCTTCTCCAGACCATCCTCTAGTCGGATCACGGTAGGTTTCTGATCGACCGTTGTATTGCTCAGACTCGCGTAGTGTGATGTTTCGGTCGAGGTTGAAATGTCAGGTAAGGGCAGTATTAGCGACGAGTCGGTCTTGCGTGTCTTTAGGGCGCCGAGAGCAGATGTGCTGGCCAGGACTAGTTGTGTGCAGAGGCAGTGATACGTGTGTATCGTTCTGTCCGACATGGTAACGAGTGGTTGACTTTGTTGTCTGAGATAAAAAGAATCTCGCACCCTCAGTCTTGAAAGAGATCAGCATAAACTCCACGCCAAGATCTCTCTCTCCGCACGACGTCACGCGAAACCACTCAACACGTCCACCTCGACATCCTCCATCTTTACCTAACTTTCCTACGTAGTAGTCTGTATCAAGAGTACTTAGGAACAGGATAAAGATGCCTACAACACGGAGTCAAACCAAGCAATCCCACATCGAGGATTTTGTCAAAGATGATGCCTCCTCAAGCATCAAAGTTCCCAAGAAACCTACAACAAAACGCACAAAGTCATCACAGGAGCAGGGTGATCCTTCACGTCCCAAAACAAACACATCCCCAGCATCAAAAAGACAAAAATCAGAACCCTCTATCGACCAGAATGAGGAAGCTACTTCTGTAGCAGCATCAACCACCCCAGCAAAGGTCAAACAAACCAATGCCAAATCATTTTCCAAACAAAACGCCGCAATCCTCCGCGGTAAAGACAAAACTACAGACACCAAAACACAATCTTCACTTGCCAAAGACGAAGACAACAATAACATCCAAATAAATAAGGAACAAGACATCACTGACTCACCAATCATGATCAATCGTGCCCCAGTCCTCGCCCTCTGGGCCTCAACCCTAACACAATTCTTGTACCCTTCTCTATCTTGGGAAACCTGTCTGAGTGCCGGAAACGCCATCTCGGCTCTCTGTGCAGTATCAAAGGGTCGTTCCATCGGTGTAATTGATCCCAAAGATGAAGACAACTCCGACGACAAGAAGACGAACAAGACAGATAAAGAAGATGATCCTAATGAATTAGAGGATATACAAGTCATGACCTTCCACCTCAACATCAAGGACGGCCTCGTAATTCTAGGCGACAATGACGACAAGAAACCCGCCAACGAAGTCGCTCAAAAGAAGAAATTCGCAGAGGAAGAAGAGTACCTCAAAGTAAAACAAGTTTTCCAAGATGCATTGGCTACATGGGAGAAAGACAACGATGACGACAAGCAAGAGCTGAACAAAAAGGCCTTTGGCATGTATGAAAAATTCAGACCCACAGTCGCACAGGGACAAAAAGGATGGGGCAGAAAAGGACAACTCGATCTTCAGAAGGTCAGAGATGTTGTTTCCAAAATTGCTTGAATAACGGGTGCGATGCAAGAAAATGACTACCTACATTACAAGCGATTATCCGATTTTACGAAGACACGAATTTCAGGACCCTCTATGGTACAAACGGTGACTTGAGTAGTTCTCGATGGCTTGACCTTGTTCGGTCCTTCTATGTTTCTAGACTCTATGTGTTGTTTTCTTTTAGGTAAAGATCTCGGTTTGATTGTTTCCTTCCCTCGTGTCTTCTTATACACTTCCATTTGTCTTGAAGTCGAACCAAGACAGACCAGAGGCTTCGGAAGAAGTAGATGTACTTCCTCCTTACAAGGATTTATGGAAGGGGAAGACTCGGATGTTTATATCCTGCCTAAGTCGTTCTTGAATACTATGTTCAGGATACAGCTCATACATAGATATGTTTCGTGCTTTTCATGCGACAAAGACTATCACATGCCGGTTTTGAGACTAGCAATAGAAAGGCCCATGGCTATGGGTACCCACCTATAGAATACCTGCATAAGGCAATACTTCACCTACAAGTCTAAAGTACAGTGATCGGAAAAGACTCGGATTCCATATCGAGTTCTCGATCGTAAATTAGCGAAAAGCGAAGGTGGATCTCAATGTGCATGAGTTCCGATCAACATCGCGCCAACGGTTTAGTCGAATGGTGAGAAACAAACGAATGATGACCCACCCAAGACATATTGATAATGCTTCTTCATACTCACCTACATAACTCGCACAATCGCCGAACAACACCGTATATGACCGACGAACCAAATGGAAGACACGCATGACGACAGGGCTTAGTTGGACTCTACACGACTCCTTAACTTACCTTACCCAAACACACGTCTTGGCTCCGTGGGAGTTTGACCAGCATGCACGATCTCTTCAAAAGGGCAAAGGTTTTCTGCAATATCGGGCAGAATGCACGTTATCGGGGTTCTGCCCATGTGCTGTGTATCATGGATCTGTGACAACAAGCCAATACTGTAAAGTAAGTATGACAGTCTGACAGAGGTGCTAGTGTAGCTACCCGCGTGTGGGGCGCTGCATGCAGTGAGTGTATTTGGAGAAGATCCGATTCGTCAAAAGTCAGAGTGACATCCATGGGGCTTTCTCAATCGGTAACCTTGGACGTTGTGTATGCACTATACACTGTGGTGTGCTGGTGCATTGGTGACAGCTGTAGTACCATTCATGTGGCACGATAAAAAGCCCCGATCTGAATAACCGACTCTGTACGCTACTGTACAGATATCGTGTATTGCTAGCGATCAGATGTGATTGGCGGCACATGACAACTCTTACTGATGGAACAGCGAAAGTGGTGGCTGTGCACCTTTGTCGCGGTGGACGGCTGCAATGCACGAACTAGTTCCACTTGGATTCGGGGGCGCCGATATGCTCATGTTCGTATGCGCTCGGAAAACGACGTCGAAGAAGATCGAAGGTGAGCATCTTGGAGTCCGCGTCCCCTTGTTCTGTGCCTGCATTTTTCTGCAACCTTCAAAAAAAAATTGGTGCTCTAGGGACGCATACTGCAGCGTCAATATTCAAGGACTTGAGACTGTCGGGTGCTCGGGCATCGTCGAAGGTGGAAATCGCGTAGGGTATGTTCGTATCGTTGAAGTGCAGTATGACAGGCTTCGTTGCGCACCACGGCACCTTGACAAGCTTGTTCGTAACGTTCGCTTCTCCCGGGACTTTGAGTCAAGTGCATTCTTTTACAGTGTTCGAAGGTTCTGCGCTGTGGTCCGTCGACGCATGTCTCATTGAACGCCAGGCTACACGTCGGCTCCTGAGCATCTGTGTGGCCTTGTACAGCGAAGCGAGATCTTTCGTAGTCGGAAGTCGTGACTCTGCTACTTTCAGCGTAGGTTCCTTGCTTCCATGAGACTGAACTACCGAGTGCAGACATGAAAGAGGGGAGGGAGCTGTTGTCGTCTCGCAGCAAGCCATCGTTGAATTTGGCAGCGACTACCTAGTCCTTACTTCTGCTAGGTCCTCTGCAGAGGCGCAGTAGTGATAGAGGAATGCAATGTTCTGGTAGTGGAGCATCTCGGGTAATCAGAATCCACTCTTGGACGGACGACACAGGTCTACCTGTAGATCGGCTTCAAGAAGCGGTGTATCGGAGTGCTTCGCAAACGTGAGCACCGTCATAAATTGGACTACGACCTTCGGAATCAAACAGAGGTCAGAATCATCTCTTGGCGTAGCACGTCTCTTGCTGAATGTTGGTCATTGCAGCTCTCTCAACAAGTTACAACACCATGGTAAGAAGGTATGTATGTAGGATACTTCGATATGAAATGTACAATGACCGGGATTCGTATCTCGGAAAGCTTCCTTATGAGGATATCGCTTCGAGACACGGATGATGGCAGGCTGGTGACAGATGAGATCCCCTTCCCACAGAGCCGGGTCAGCTTGTGAGCACTGAGGGAGGTCCGTACTGTAAACTTTCGGGAAAGGACGAGACTAACAAGAACGTACTTCTAGAATGGTAAACGCCATGGTTATGCCTTCCAAATCAAAGCAAAGGTTAATGGTAGGACGGATCATGGTTAGCAAGATGTCACTGATGACATGTAAATAGTGGCTGACAATGAGAAAAGCCCACGGCACTGAGACTTCAATAAGTCTTCAGAAGGTTTTCGAGTTCTTTCAACGTGCACAATAATGTTCACAGATACCGTTGTGATCGGTAAGTCTTACCAAATATCAAACGCACTGACCAGAAATGTCTGAAGTTCTGTAAATTGTGAGCAGTAGGTATTGCTGCTAAGCAGATAAAACCTTGTCAAACACGATGTCGTTGTATTTTCCCCCTTCTATCCACGACCGACACGCGATCTTCCGTATTGCAGTATCTTATTCTCGGGACTATTATTCAAAATAGCCCACAGCCGCGGACGCGGTGGTTCCACTACCCGTACCGATTTGGCAGCCGTTGAAAGCCTGCTTGCCGCTCAAGAGCCGAAACTCATCGTCTTTGCAGTCCACACACCGACCTTTTTAGACGTCATGCTTTGCAGAGTGCTATCCACACGAGACTGAGACAAGCAGCCAAGGGTTTGTATATGAGTTTTCAATTCGAGCCAGATCCACATCGGACTTAAGCTGCGGTGACCTTTTGATTGGAAAGCAGATGTAGGGTATGCATCGGAGAACCCAGAGATATGGATTGATGGGACGGGACGTTTCGTGGCAACCACACGTGGCCGCCTTGATGAATGATGGGGAAGGGCCTAGCGTAGGGGCTTGAAGTCTAGCCTGTCCCAGTGCAGTGTGAGTGGTACAGAGCATCGGTTCCTCCAAGTGAGAGAAGGATTGCATGACACCATAAACCATGTTGCTTATGCATGCGTCGGACTCCCGAGACCTTGTATTGTATAGGCCAGTTCGTGCAGGGATCCGGTACCTCGACCGAGCTGGGTTGACCAGCGACCTCGTGTCTTACTTCTGGTGTTGGTGTGACATAGACTTTAAGTTCTCTGTGGACCGAGAGTGTGATTGTGCACGCAGCCATAGATGATCTATGAGCACAGCGGCCGTATATCATTTCTCAAAGAGAAGCAGGACAGGCTAGGTCCACCGTTGTCCTCGGCATTGTAAATCCATGCTTGGCCTTGCTGGCTACACAACAATGCAGTGTCAGATAATACTCCTTGTCAGTCTGAAGAGCGGATACTTACGGGTGAGCAAAAGTTTGCTTGTAAACAAATTATCTGTGTTTGCAGCCCTAGGTAATTTAGCCTCCACCGCCGACGAATCTATGGGCATCGAATCTTACAGTCTCTTGTGCTTGATTCCAAAGACTCAAAAACCTTCGTCATATTTCACGCGCATGCAGTCCATCTCGCCAAGGCTTGCCGGTTTGTGTTGTCAGTATAGTCAATCACAATCCATTTTATCAATTGCGTTCCTCTTTCCGAAATGGCTGCCAACCTACGGCCATGGGATGATTCTACAAGGAGAGAATATGACAGAGAGTTCCAAGCCTTCTCGATCGACCACGGCGTCCACTGCATTCCAATTGACGAGGTGAGTGGATGTTTGATGGTACAACAAGCTAGATGCGGCATTGGCGGCCTGGTCTTGAAGTGTCTCTGCCAGAAAGATTAATCTGACCAACGGACACAACCTATTGGGTCGAACGTACTGCGCAAACACTTGTCATCTACCCTCCGCAGTACGGGCCGTGGAGTCGTAGTTCGAGTACCAGACCATCGAAGACGCTCAGGACGCTGACCATTGGAGCAGGAAGAGCTGAACCGGCAAGCCGAGTTTTACAGTATCATCTCAAGACTCTTCGAGATGCGCGTCTTCTTGCCAGATGAAGTCGTCCCCGAACATGTGCTCGATTGCGGAAGTGGAAGTGGCCTTGAGTGGGCTGAAGATGTCATGGAGAGGATGGACGGAGAATGTGAAGTAAATACCGCAGAACTCCAGTGTGCTCCTTCGCATGCATGATGCGACCAAAATTACTCGAGTCACTGACCGTCGTTCAATAGGTTGTAGCCGTCGACATCTTCCAATTGGGAGCATCACCAGAAGTCTTCAGAAAGAGGTGGAACTTGAACGAACCGTTTCGCCGTGATGGTCAGGAGCTTACGAGAGACCGCTACGACCTAATCAATTCGCGCTTCCTAGCTGATGGCATTAACAAAGAGCGTTGGCCATCCTACGTTCAAGACCTGTACGGCAGAGCAAAGCCAGGTGGATGGCTTCAAATGGTAGAAGCCCAACTCAACATACAATCCGATAGTGGCCGAGACTTGGTTTATCTTTCGACATGGTGGAACGCCTATAGCCAGGCCATGGAAAGACAGAACAAGGACCCAAGGGCTGGCAGAGAATTGAGGCGACATATGCACAATGCAGGCTTCAAGAACATCCATGAATCGCCAAGAAGAGTTCCAGTAGGTGACTGGAGTCAAGGTGTGTTTTTTCTCTTGATATCCAGGCTTGATGGCATGTTGTTACCCTTTGTTCCTCTGCTGACCGGGACAATAAGATTCAAATCTAAGAGAGATTGGTAGGGACATGAGAGCGATAACAGGACAGACTCTGAGATCATTGGGTGTATGGCCGTGTCGTCACAATGGTGGCATGGGAAAAGCTGAGTTCGACGCCTTGATCAATGGGTGTGAGCGAGAGCTGTACGATGGTAGTCTACGACTTTACATCCAGTTGTAAGTGCGTCGTCTTGGCGATCCTTATTCTCGAGCTGACATCGTCAGATATGTTGTTTGGGGCCAGAGACTCGATGAAGGACAGAAAGGGGCTGACAATGCTGGGTCCTCATATATGCCTAGCCCTGGCAGACCTCCTCTTCCTGCTGTTGACTGGAAATAGCTGCCCATTGGCAATAAGGCACGCTTGAATGTACGCGCAGACGACGAGGCGGTGACCTTCATCTCGGGAGGTCCGTATTCGTCTGAGCCCCGGCAAGAGCGAAGCGCTCGTTAATGAACAGTCGCTCGAGGCAAGTCTCTCATGTCGTCCGTTCCTTCCTATGCTGCAAGACATAAACGAACAACACCTTGACGACCCTCAGAGGACCGGTCTAATTGATAAGTCGGCTTTACAGAAACATCCTTGGGTGCGCTGCGCTTTCGCTTTCACATCACCAACTGTGACATGGCAGTTTTGATTGTTGTGAATGAGCAAGAGCCTGGAGGAATGACCAGTCGAAACATGAACGGCCTCATCGGGCACTGAAGGGATTTTGATACACTAGCACTCGTATCTATGCTCCGCGGCTGCAAGTATGGCGGCGTCTGAATGTGGCACAGGTGCAGATGGTTCCAAGAAAAAAATCCATGGAACTGACGCGGTCGATGGTCACGCCTGAACGATCCCCTCGGCTCAGACATAAGAGACTCTTGACGAAGGTGGTTTCACGTGTACATTTGAGAGCAAAGACAGATCCGGGCAGGGACACAAAGACTTGAAATATCTTGCTCGGTTGCCTCACTCATCTTGGACTTTTCGATTTTAGTGGCTCTGAATCGTCAAGAATCAGTACCCGTTACCTTTGAATGAATGAATGTGCAATTCGAACAAGTGCAAAAGACCTTGGAACTCGGCTCAACCAAACGCGGTGCGATCTTTAGTGTCCCAGGAAATTGGTCAACTGCTTCTTACTTTGTCCTCCTATATCAATACCTATCAATCTTGCACGAAGAAGATGGCAGCCACCATACAGATGCAGCATAATTTGATCTCGACTTGGCCCTAAGCACCTGGAGAGTATTGTAGCCTCATCTATTTAACAGAATGATCCACAATGTAATCATTAACTCTCAGGGCGAAGACCTGGTCAGATCAGCTGTGTTTCTCTCGGCCGTAAGAACCAGTCTGGCGGGTCCTTGGTGGGACTCGGGCACCGGGTCTTCTATTGTTATGACAGCACAAAAGACAACAGGTCGTACTCCGGTACGGAGAACACATTACTGTGGAAGAAGGTATAGTTCGAGCTAGCACAAAGCCCTGAATAGTATATCGCGAATAAAGGTCGAGATTAGATGTTCTGTTAAGCATATTGTATTCGAGGATGTGCTAGGAGTAGTACCCTGAGTCGAGTCACAGTCAACGTTGACATGATGACGTATTCAACTCGAAACTTCAATGTAAGGACATAAGGTACTCGTACAAGAGTACTGCCTACTCCGTATCTGTTTATACTACGTCCTCGAGCGTTATACTGCCATATCATACATAACCACTTTATACCGTTACCATGACTGAGGCACTCAAAGATACGTTGAGCTCGACCTGGACGAATGTCAAGCGTGGCTTGTCTAACGCACCCCCTAATGATGCCTACCTCAAGTGGGACTCTCCTGGTGTAGAGCAGATTCAACCAGATGAGAAGGGGAAGATAGAACGCATCAACGAAGTCATGGCTCGACTGCAGAAACGGAATTTTGACCTTCATCGCCATGCTTTTCGAGCCACACACGTCAAGACACAAGGCATTGTCAAGGGCAAACTTCAAGTCCGTCCGGACCTTCCAGAACACTTACGCCAGGGCATGTTTTCGGAACCGGGAAAGACCTACGACGTTGCCGCGAGATATGCAAATGAACCACAGCACCTGCAGCGGGACCAAGAGGCAGGTCCTCGGGGTTTGGGGATGAAGGTCTTTGGAGTTTCCGGCCCCCACCTTGAGGGTGTCGATAGCTCGGTTGATACGCAAGATTGGTTCTTCAACAACGCCCCGTCGATTGAATTGACTGACGTGGACACCACCTTGGACATCATGAGTCTCCGTGAAAAGTATTTCGATGACCAGGCTGCGCTAGGTAGGCATCTGAAGCTTCGGACGGACATGGTCAAGCAGCATGCACCTTACATGCTGCCTAACACAAACATCATCTCGCACTCCATGTACACTCAGTCAGCATTCCGTTTTGGCGAGTGGTACGGCCATATGGCTCTGTTCCCTGTTCTTGAGAGCCAGAAATCTGCCAACGAGAAAGTAACGAATGACGACCCATCATGTGTTCTTTCTGACTGGCTGTTCGATTATTTCAATGGGAAAGAAGCAGTATACGAATTTAAAGTGAGTGGATTTATCCGTCTAAGCAAGTTCCAAGCGACAAACTTCTTACCTATTTCAGATTCAATTGGGCACGTCTCCAGACCATCACCCTACGGAGGATGGAAGTGCTGTATGGGACGAGGCGACAGCGCCCTATCAGACTTTGGCAACAATAACATTCCCACCTCAAAACAGCTTTGCCCATGAACGCAGAGTTTTCTGGGAAGATAAGATGTCGCTTGATGCCTGGAGGGGGCTTACTGCTCATCAACCATTGGGTAGCATCAATCGGTTGCGCAAGGAGGTCTATCCGCATAGCAGGAAGACGAGAGACCAATTCAATGTCTCAAAGTCGGAAGATGTGCGAAGTATCGACGAGATTCCTTGAGCAGCGGCGAGACCAGATGGCGGGCTCTCTTGGATCGTACTTGTAGGAGAACGGGTCTATGTCGTTCTTCCTTGAAGGAGAACCGGTTTGACAGTAGTGCAGACGTCCAGGGTTTAGAAGTTATGATACAAGGTGAAGACTAGATATCGTGCGTAGTCGAGTACAGGTGATGCAGCTGCCACGTTGACTTGACTGAATCTTTTCACCCAATATGAAAGGTCAATGTCACAAAAACGTTAGAAAAGACGAGTGAACAATCACACAAGTGGCCGAGCGGCAAATACGGTAAGTTTGTAACACAGTAAGACTCAGGTTTCAGCGTAATAACAGGAGCTAGAGAAAGAAAACTGCCGGGATTGACTCGGCTGGCGGCGTGGGATTGTAGTAATTTGCTGCGCATCGGCACGCGACAGAAACCAGACACCTCTCGCACTTGTAAACAGCTACACGCAGGACAGCAACTCTCTATTTTCTGGCTCCTTCCTTCTGTGTCGTCTGTCTAGTCTTCTGTTGTCTCATGGGTTGATGCGGTGTGTTTGAAAGAGGTATCTACCTACCTACCGTCCACGCAGCCCAGCAGGAAAGGAAGTCACAAGGCATAAATTCCGGAGACACGGACCAAGCAGGAAAGGAGCATCAATCAATCAAGGTTCGCGAAGCGCAAAGGGCGGTCAGCGAGCGGCAGAACGAGTCGAAGCCGGTTTTGTATACACCTTGGACATAAGTAGCATACAGTACAACTGCATAACCAAGTCCAAGTCGACGTCGTCGGCCGATCGAGTCGAAGTCGCCAGCACCTCGCCGGACGGACTCACGTACACGCCGGTCGAGCGTGTGGCCCGGACATACCCATGTGGTTCATCACGCGCATCTTGTCAGCGCTCCTCTTCCTCTTCAGCATCGTCTTCACTATCCCGCTGGCCTTTGATGTCGGCGGCCGCACCTGTGGTCTGGCCTTCTCGCTGGCCCTGAGTACCTTCTACTTCTTCTATTCCACCTTGCGCCTGGTCACGCCTGACCAGTCCCGCGTCCGCTATGCCCTCGTCAACACCATAGCTGCATCGCAATGGATCATCATTCCCACCCTCATGATCTGGAGTCTGAACAAATTCTCCATCGATTCCGACGCAACTGGTTGGGTCCAGAAGACATTCAGCGGCAAGAGAACGGTGCATAAGACTATGCGCGACTGGGTGTTTGGCAGCCAAGGCTTGCTCGAGTCTGCCACCATTGGAAGCTGGGACAAACTGTTGCGTTGGTCAACACCCGTCTTCCAGTTGAGCGAGGGTTTCTGCAGCTTGC
This sequence comes from Dothideomycetes sp. NU30, assembly GCA_026013035.2. NCBI lineage: Eukaryota > Fungi > Ascomycota > Dothideomycetes > Dothideomycetes sp. NU30. The sequence goes on along the minus strand of BSBH01000118.1, from coordinate 17,502 downwards.
TGGTCATACAGGCCGCTGGCCAAATCACAAGGTACTTGGTAAATCGTGAGGGAGGTGATGGATGGATGGTGAGTCAAGTTGATGCGCTGCGCTGCGCTGCATATCTGCACTACCGCGTAACAGGCAGCTAACTCTGTCCCTTCTCTAGATCGGCCTCTTGATCGCATCCGCCTCGACCATCTCCAGCTCTGTCTACTTTCTCTGGCGTATCACCACTTTCCCCGAGCTTAGCACCGTCGACGCCGTGCTCATCGGTGTCGCCATAACGTGTGCTTTCTTCCTCTGTGTCTGGGGTATTGGAAGTGGAAAGGGCAATCCCGTCGAGAGCTCTCTCCTCGTAAGCAACATCTTGACATGATCACAGAGCCAGACTCCAGCTAATAACGACTTCAGTTTGCATACATCACACTCTGCATCTACCAAATCTTTACTGATTATCAGCCTTCCAACCCCACCCCGCCCGCCCAATTGCCCTCAGAGGCCGACTTCCCACCTTTACCTCCTATCATCATGGCTTCCTACTCGACACTAATGCAAGCTCTCTCGACATTGCCCTCCACCATACTTTCCGCCTTCAACTTCCTGTTCGCCGCCATCATGACCATCACACCCTCTGTCATCATCTCCTTGGCCTATCGTCTCTTCGTCATGTACGCTTCAGCCCGCATCATTCCTGCTGTCCGTGAATCTGGTGCTCGTGCGCTTTCGCAAGAACCATCTCTCGAGGACACGGACGGCGTAGGCCAGGTTCTTGGCTTCTTGAGCTACTTCAGTCCTAGCATTCTCATTGCCGTTTACACAAGTTTGCTCATGCAGCATTTTGCTTCGGCATCCTCTGATCATCCCGGCGAGTGGTGGACAAGTCAAGGAGGTGATGCAGGAAGCAATGTCTGGCGGTGGGCCAATCTGGCTGGAACCATGGCACTCTACGCTGTCGAGTTATACCTAGGCAAGGGACATGACGAAGGCAGTTTGACAAGCCATTGGAAGATCGATTGAAGGGGATCTTACACGATTGGGAAAGGATAAAAAAATTTGATGCGAATGGAAGGGAAGCATCGTGATTTTGCACGTGCTCAGAACTCCCAGAGAAGAGGAAGAGCAGGCATTGAAAAACAGCGGCAGGGTGACGACCAAGGTAGTCTTTCATCCAGAGGACAGGAATGTAAGAGATGGGCCCTGCAAGACAGGGCTTGGTGAGGGTCGCATGGAAGGATGATCTATCCTCGACAGAGATAGAGGCTGGTGCCGTTCATTGTGAGGGGCACAAGAGGAATAAGCATGCTCAGGAACGAGTTTAGCGTCTTGAGCGTCGTTGTTCTTCTGCATAATGGTCTGCGAGTCAGACATTTTCCTTATCATCAGTAGTGAAAGCAAGAACAATCTACCAGGACCAACAAGGCAGGAGTGATCGAGAGAGGTATCGAACGAAGCACGCGATCTTTTGACACTAGCACTGCAGGCAGGTACTGTACGACCGAAAAGTGACAGAGCTATACGTCATAGCTTTAAAAGTTATAGCTCTGGAGCTTACCTATTAAGTACATAAACACTGGAGAATCAATGCAGACATATTTCCTCTTCCCACTTTGTAGTTCTTCCTCCTTCCCTTTCACTGTATTCGCTGAAGAATTCCCGTCCACGTCATATTACAGCACATCATGGCCGAGACTCACCACTTCCACGCCCACAAGCTCTTCAGCATGGAGGGCCAAGTCTGTGTCGTTACTGGAGGAGGTAGCGGCATTGGACTAATGGCTACGCAAGCACTTGCTGCCAATGGTGTGTAATGCTTGTCGTCATTGATAGAGGGTCAGCTACTGATGCCCTGCGCAGGAGCAAAGGTGTACATTGTTGGTAGAGGTATGTGTCATGGCGCATCACAGGTCACCAGTGACCACGCTGACATGGAACGTTAGATACGGAGAAGCTCAAGAGAGCAGCAGAGTCACATGAGCCTTCTCACGGAGAAATCATTCCGTAGGCTCAGCTTTTGACCCGAGATGAGCCAGCACCAGCTAACGGACAACTAGTCTGGGAGATTGTGATGTTACCAACAAGGACGACTTGGAAAAACTAGTCCAGGACCTCCAGAAGAAGGAGAAGCACATCAACCTTCTCGGTATGTCACTGGGGCGAACTCCGTCGACACGCAGGCTCAGGGTTGCTAACACGACATTCTCAAGTGGCCAACGCCGGTGTCCCAGGACCCAAAGCAGAGCCCGATTCATCCAATGCCGATGACCTCAAGGAGAAACTCTGGAACAACGAGTCGGTCAAGGACTGGGACGACACCTGGCGCACCGATGTTACCTCGGTCTACTTCACCACTGTTGCCTTCCTTCCCCTACTTCAGGCCGCCATCGAGCCCAAGGGCTCCGGTGAGCGTTTCAGTGCCTCGGTCATTACCACGTCGTCGATGAGCGGCATCATGCGTCACGCTCAGGGTCACTTCGCGTACAACACGGCAAAGGGCGCTACCGTCCACCTCACTAAGCTTATGAGTGCAGAGTTCATGAAGGCAGGCGTCCGCGTCAACTCGATTGCGCCAGGATACTTCCCCAGTGAGATGACGGCCAAGAGCTCCGATGACAGACAGAAGAGCGATCTTCCACCCGAGAAGGTGGCCGAGAAGGGTCACGTGCCCGCAATGCGTGGTGGCAGAGACGAAGAAATGGGCATGGCAATGGTAAGCAGATGGTCGTGTCGGAGTGTGGAGTTGGACAAGCTGCTAACACAGGGTACTTTTAGCTCTTCCTGGCCAAGAACACATACGTCAATGGAGAGATTCTCGCTGTTGACGGAGGTGTCTTGAACACCCTCGCTGGTCGCTAAGCATACGATGTGCAAGTCGTATGGTCAAGGAGAAGTTATGGATGGCACGAACAAGGTCATGGAACTGAGGGCAGATAAAAGTACAACGACGAGACGATGCAATGATTTTCGAGACGGAGATGAATTATGGACCCATGTGGTGACTGACAGGTTGGTCCAACGGTGATTTGGGCATAGCTCGAGATGGCGACGATACAGATGGATGTGGATCAGTAAAGAACTGTGTAGGCGAAGCAGTCTACACTATGTAGCTGCATTGAGGTAGCCGCAATACTGGCTGAAGCATTGCAGATGCCTACGAGTAGGGCACATGGACGCCATTTGTGTGGAATGAGGTAGTAGTCGACAATTACAGACACAAATGTACAGTAGAGTAGGTAGGTACTGTTAATGTGTGCATGCAGGCCGCCCACCCGTTGAAACGCTGGCAATGCATGCATGCAGAGGGGTTTGACGGTGATTTGCTTGGCTATGCCGCCCTTAAACTTCGATATTAGACAACATGATTCTAGAGGACAACAGTGGTTGATACACACTCCCCAGAGCAGAGGCGGCGACGGAAGCATATTGCTGTCTCAGATGGAATCATTTGGGTTACAGATTTACTTGTCAAGCAGTGAGATCATAACAATCTCGGCTTGGTGAGAATAGGCATCCTGCCGCCCCGTGCTTGACCATCACCGTAGCCGTCAGGCGTTGTCGTCGACAGCTTTGGGCCAAAGTGGAACGCCGTGCGACGCACTTCTTGGGCTGACACGAGGGGAGAAGGGTCTTGCTTGGGGTCGAAGGGCATGAGGCCGACAGAGGCACAATCTCTGCTGCTGTTGCTGTTGTCCAGAGCCCCTCGTGCTGTAGAGTAGTACCAGACACTGTACTGCTTTAGAACACAGCATTGTGCACCAAATCAGGCACCACCACCACTACCACCACCACTACCACCACCACTACCACCTCCACCTCCACGGCATTGGCACGATCCTGGGACAATACGAATCCACCACCACTTTTCCCTGCCGCCATGCCGGCCGTCGCTCAGCGTCCTCAATCGGCCTATGGTGCCCCTCGGTCGTCTGCTGATTCTGACAGCGGCAGCGAGCGCTTCACATCTGCTCTCGAAAGACGAGGCAGTCTGCAACCGCAGTCCCGTAGCGCCCTCCGAGTCCCTGGATCGCATAGAAATCCCAGTTACGAAAAGGCCGCACACAAGGATGGAGCCGCTCAAAGAGCTGCGAATGAGGTTACCGGGTTGAAAGACTATGTAAGACAAGAGCTGGCCTATACTTGAGACACTGGCTTGGGGTTGGACAATCAATCGCTGACCTGCGCAACACAGCAATTGGGCGACTGTCTCGGCAAAGGCGCTTTCGGTAGCGTCTATCGTGCTCTGAATTGGGGTACTGGCGAAACCGTGGCCATCAAACAGGTCAAGCTCGCCGATTTGCCCAAAGGCCAGTCTCGCGCTATCATGGTAAATATGACCACTGAGCTTGATGCTTACTATCTGTTGCAGGCGTTGACTTGAATTTGCAGATGGAAATCGATCTGCTCAAAAACCTCAATGTACCACATTCCTGACATATGTCCTACTACACAGTCGCTGATTGTTGTTGTCCAGCATCCAAACATTGTCAAGTACAATGGCTTTGTCAAATCCACCGAATCGCTCTACATCATTCTAGAGTACGTTTATCCAATGTCCATCGACCGTCAATTACTTATCATGTCCAGATACTGTGAGAATGGTTCGCTGCACTCTATCTGCAAGAACTTTGGCAAGTTTCCGGAAAACCTTGTCGCTTTGTACATGACCCAGGTCCTCAATGGGTTGCTATATCTCCACGAGCAGGGTGTTATCCATAGGGATATCAAGGGTGCGAACATTCTTACAACAAAAGAAGGCTTGGTCAAGCTTGCCGACTTTGGTGTTGCCACAAGAAAGGATACTGGTCTCCATGAGAGCAGTGTAGTAGGTACTCCCTACTGGATGGCTCCCGAAGTCATTGAACTTTCTGGTGCTACCACCGCTTCTGATATCTGGAGTCTTGGCTGCACTGTTATCGAACTGCTCGATGGTAGGCCACCCTATCACAAGCTTCAGCCTATGCCAGCCTTGTTTCGTATCGTAAACGACGACCACCCACCACTTCCCGAAGGCGCCTCACCAGTACGTTATCTTCTCCCATGCCTGGCTCACCACCTTCTAATCCAGTATAGGCTGTCCGAGACTTCCTGATGCAGTGTTTCCAAAAAGATCCGAATCTAAGGGTGACTGCCAAAAAGCTGCTTAGACACCCGTGGATACTCAGTGGAAAACGTTCTGACGAGCCTGTTGCGAAGCCAACCCAGTATGACGAAGCTGTAAAGAGTGTGCAACAATGGAACGAAGCACTCAAATCATCGCCTCAAAATTCAAATTCCAGGCGCTCTTCATTACGGCCACTTTCACTTAGTCCTGTACCACCAGCTGCACGACTACGGACACCTGGTGCTGGAAAAAGCGCCCTGGCTTTGTCTACTCGGCCCGGCGACACAAAGCCATATCAGTCTCCCGAGAGTGAATCTAAAGACAACTGGGACGATGACTTCGCCACCTCGCTCGATACTGGAACTCTGCAATTGCCTCAGCTGAAACCGCATGACAATTTTGCAGGCATGCTATCTTCTGACAAATTGAAACAGTACGCTACTTTCGACATGAGTGGTGAGGAGGAAGAAGACAATTGGGACGACAATTTTGAAGGTGATCTTACAGTGAGGAGTACTATGGAATTGGCTGCAGGCGATCCCCTTCAAACAGTCCGACCGTTTTTCCCACCAAGAGCCAACACTTCAGAGATCAAACATACCGCGCCTAGTGTGTCACCACCTTCGTCAAGGGTACGGTCTGCCCTGCGAGTGGATTCAAGGGAGACACCGCCAAAGACGCAAGTTCTTAGGCCGGCGCATAGAACGACTAAGTCTCATTCGGCCGTGCAGCCTCAGTCACGCGCGCAACAACAAACGGAGGCGCAGAAAGAATCTAGTCCAGCAGAACCGCCGAAACGGCCATCTTTCTTGTACAGGGAAAATTCGACCGAGGACTACTCTGATTTGATTCCACCTGACGACGACACGGCTTTCCGTCAAAAGTTGGCCGCACTCTCGATCAGGAGTAACGATTCTTTGGTGTCGAAGCTGTTCCACCCTTCAGACCTGAGAAGTGTTACTCAACCAAATACACGCCCAGGCAACATGCGGCGATCTTCACCTCAGATTTATGACGCTGCCGCAATGCGAAGGACACGATCTGAAGTTGGAATCCAAAAGTATGTTGAACATCCCGAGGACGAAGACTTTTCGGATATATTTGGCAAGGACGACGGAAAGCAACTCCCCGCGCCTGACAGTGAGAGCGGATCTGAGATTGGTACTCTCATGCTGAACTCGAAACTCTCCCACAACTCTTGGCTAGGCGATGAAGAAGACGAAGACGATCCGTTTGCACAACTGGAAGAAGGCTTTGACGAAATGGACTTGCAAACCAACATAGCTCGTGACAAGTATGCCAGGATGGTGACGTGCATCGAGGGACTGGTTGGATCATTGAAGTTGTCTCAGCAAGAAGACGTTCTCGAAGACATTGTCGATCAGTTGCACCAGATATTGTGGGAGTCACCGGACATAAAATCAGTCGTCATGTCTTCTCATGGTATGCTTCCGATTCTGGAGATACTGGAGACTTGCAACCGACCCACTACAATTTTACGACTACTACAGATTGTCAATCTGATCATCATGGACGATGTCGAGATCCAGGAGAATCTCTGTTTCGTCGGCGGCATACCCATCATCACAAGATTTGCGCAGAAGAGGTACAGCAGCGATATCAGATTGGAAGCAGCAGCTTTCGTCCGTCAGATATGTCAGACCAGTACTCTCACCCTGCAGATGTTTGTCAGCTGTGGTGGTCTGAACGTACTGGTTGAATTCCTCGAAGAAGACTACGAGGCCGAGAGAGACCTCGTTCTGATCGGAGTCAATGGTGTATCCAGTGTTTTCGAGCTGCAAGGTCCTACGCCAAAGAACGACTTTTGTCGAATCTTCTCGAGAAGCGCGGTTCTGTATCCCCTCTCTCTGGTCTTGAATCGCGTCCTGGAAGAGGAGGGCGAGCTAGCCGAGCTGGTAGAAGGTCGTATCGTCAACATCTTCTTGCTATTCTCTCAGGCGGAGAACCATGTCAAGGAGACAGTTGCTGACCGCATGGTTCTCAAGCGTGTCTTGAAAGACCTGAGACGCATGTCGCCTCAACATCAAATCACCATGCTCAAGTTCATCAAAAACTTGTCCATGCTTGCAACCACTTTGGATGCGCTGCAAAACTCGAATGCCATTGAAGTGCTGACAGATCTACTCAACGCCAGCATGAAACTATCACACTTCCGTGAAATTTCCAACCAGGTCCTGAATATCATGTACAACTTGTGCAGATTGAGCAAAACACGACAAGAAGATGCTGCCTTGAACGGCGTCATTCCATTGCTGCAGCGCATCGTTAAGACTGAGCGCCCACTCAAGGAGTTCGCTTTGCCTATTCTCTGTGACATGGCTCATTCTGGCAAGGTCGGACGCAAGATCTTGTGGCAGAACAAAGGCTTGCAATTTTATGTTTCACTACTTGCAGACCAGTATTGGCAGGTTACGGCGCTGGACGCCATCTTTGTCTGGTAAGTTGAGCTCAACCCTCTTTCGCATTTCAATTCTGACAATCACATAGGCTGCAAGAAGAAACAGCAAAGGTAGAAGAGCATCTCTTGAAAGACGACAGCTTTTCACAAGCCATAATCAACTGCTTCAACCACAGCAAAGCAGACAGTTTCGAAAACTTCCTCGAGCCATTACAAAAGCTCTTACGCTTGAGTCCACCTATTGCTAGCTCACTCATCCACCCAGATCTCTTTTCCCGCACTGCCAACAAACTCCGCACTAAGAAGGCATTGGTGCGTCTCAATCTTTTGCGCATCATCCGCAGCATCTGCGATTCCAGCGACGAAGATGGCGCTCTCATCCACAGCTATGGCCTCCACCCCATCATCGTCGAAACCGCCAAACACGATCCAGCCATCTTGGTCCGCGAAATGGCATCAGACTTGATGAAATCGTCTGATCTCCATGTCTCACGAGCAGTTCACAACGCACGTGTTGGCGAAGCAAATAGAATTCGTCCACTGCGTCGCTCAAGTTCTTCGACCATGGTCCCTACCAACAACTCATTGCCCCCAACACCAACCATAGACCGCATGCCCATGCCAGGCCGTATAGGAAGTTACTTCGATCCTTCCCATGACCTAAACCGCCCTTTCTCCCGTGGCGCCACAGGCGCACCCTCACCTTACCGTCCTATGAGCCGCGACGGCGGCTCCGGCGGCTCGTCGAGCGGCTGGTCGGCCTCAGGCTATGCTTCCCCGTCCGGAATCCCTCCAGTCCCTGGTCTCGTCCCTTTGGACCGCAACGCCGGCATCAACAATCTAGTCTCCAAGTCCCGTCTCCCACGCACGAACACCAGTGCAAGCAATCACGGCCGCGGGACCTCAGCCGCACGTCTCTCCCTAGTCACAGCCGAAGGCCGCACATCCCGTCCCAACTCCCAGGAACGTAGCGAAAACCTGACGCCCAAAAGTGCGGGATTTCCTCCTGGCCACACTCGCACGCGCACGCCCAGTCGATTGGGTCACCATCATCAGATGTCTGCGCCCAGCCTCGCTGTAGGCAATGTAGCCGCGTTGAGGAGAGGCAGACGCTTGACTTCTTCCAGCAACGGGAACATCGGATTCGGTACTGGTAATGGCAGTGGCAATGCGGGAAATTAGAAGTTCTCGCCGGGTGTTGGAGTAGACGGGGATCCTTTTGTCGAAGAAGATGAGGATAAGTGGGCTCTTTGAATCGACGCCTTGAAAGGCCTGAATGGACGCTCCCTGAACGGAAAACACGCCATGTTGACTCTTCTGCTTGATGGATGCATTTTTTCTTGCTGATGCTCATGATGATGAAAAATCGCATACGAAAGGAATGGAGGAGGGCAGTTCATTTCTTATTTTTCTAAGATTCCCTTTTTTGTTCTTTTCCTTCTTGTTTCTTCTTTTTCCTCGTCACGCGCCCCCCGAATTTGTACATCTCTTCTTGTTTTTCTTTTCTTTTCGCATAGCCGTGGCGTCTTTTTTTTTTCCTTCCTTTTTTTTTCTTCTTTCCTTATCACCCCTCAAAAAGAACAAGAATTGTTATAACAGAATGAAAAATTTGGAACATGGGGGGTCTATGGAAAAAAAAACAATTTTTCCATAGCAAAAAGAAAAAAAAGCATGACAAGACATAAACTTGATCGTAAGAAACGTTATGAATACACTCTTACATTCTCCATTCTCTCTTCTTTGCTATCCTGAGACAATTGTTGTTGTTGTCGTTGTCGTTGTCGTTGTCGTTTAGTAACGTATGATCAACCAAACTGACTGGTCATTTTCCATACTCCATTTCTCAAGAGATAAATGAAACAAAAAGATAAGAGGATCGAAAAGCCAGAGTAAAAGACAATCATTTTTGTATTCTTATTTTTATTTTGCTCTCTCCATTTTGCTTGCTCATGATTTGTATTAGTGATACCAAATCATTCCTATCTTCCTATTCTCCTGTAGAAACGCCTATTGCTAGAGGAACCAAAAATTGCCTTTCTCCTTATCCCATTGTAAAGAAAAATGAAACTCAATTGTTAGAGGAAATGAGTTGAGCTGCGACATCCATTCCTTCTATCCTAACAGGAAATCTGATTACAATGTTGTAAGAGATGACTAATTGTGGGAAGATATGGGAGGGGAAAAAAAAGAGGAGAAGACACAGAGGGAGGAGGTAGACAAGACGGAGACAAGGAGAGAAGACGAAAAATAAGAGGAAATTGCTTTGTTATAAGGATACTCCATCGCTAAAAAGAACTTTCCAAAACAGAAAAGAAACATGAAATGGTATGCCAATTACAAAAACTTTGACCTCTCCTCATCTAGACAGACAAGCAGAAGGTACTTTCTAAGGTTTTCTTTAGAGAAAAATGGATCGAAATTGCCAGGGCAGTATGAGAAAAATGAAAAATGAACAAGCTGACGAGGAGATTGCACGACGGGTATAGTACAGCAGAAAGGATTTTGCTAAACTGGTTGGCATGATGGCGCAAAAAAATACAAACAAGCGAGCAAAACCGATCATCTGTTTGTCGATGAAGGAAAATGTCTAGATGAACAAAAACGAGGGTATCCGAGAGAAGATCGTACAACAGAGAAACAGACAAGATGAGAACGAAAAAGTAGAAATGACAAACGGTGACTGTGGGTTGGAGAGCGGTCTGAATGTCCGCGAAAGATGGTCTTCTTGTGTCGAGGGGAAAAAAGATTCGTCGGAGCGTTTGTTCGTCATTGCTTTCAAATCTGGTTATCTTCGCTGAGTCCAAGCATGGAAGGAATGGGCTTGCGTTTCGTCCTTGCCTGCTGAGGACGCGGTAGACCTTGAACGGCACGCGGTTCTTTCATGAGCGTCGAATCCAGCTTCCCTGGGACTCTGGTAACAACCGAACGATAATCGCCTTGGAACGGCGAGTCTGGGGCTGCGGTTGAGGCAGAGCGCCAGAGGTGGTCTGATGTGTCGCAGAGCCATGAAGTGTTGTGTCTGGTGAAGAGAGAACCGCGACCACGGTTCCGTTTGGCGAGGATGATTTCATCAAAGAGTTTGATGGATGGGTGTTCCGCACGGGTAGATTCACGTTCATGGATGAATTCGTTGAAAGCTTGAGTCTCGCGCAGCATGGTAATATATTCAGTGGTGTCATTAGGAACACTGCGGATGAATTGATCCATGTTGAAGTGATAGACCATGCCGGCTTTCCTGCGTTCTCCGGATGCGGGGTGCATGTAGCGACGGTAGGTGTAGAGCAGTGATGCGAAGCAGCGAACAAAGACGGCGCGTACAGCGTCTTGTCGGAAGGCGAGGGGGCAGACGATGGAAATGTCGTACAAGCACCTAGAATGCACGCCCACATTGCAGCCAGTGCATCGGTAGATGCCTTCGTCACATCTATCGTCACAAATACTGCAGAAACTCCTGTCCTCGCGCGGTCTCCAGATCAGGCAGTGGCCCTCGAACCATTTTGTCGTATCTGTGTCACGTGGACATTGCTGCACTGTGGTAGGCATGATAGTTGAGGCTGCCAGAGTCGAAGGAGCATAGACGGACGGAGCGTATGAGCCAACATTGGGGAGAGTCGAGGTCGACATGCTGCTGGCATGGTGACTGAAGTTTGTTGTTCCATTTGCGACGCTGGGTCGGCGCAGGGCGGCCATGCGATCGAAGCCAAAGGACGAGTTTCGTCTGGTGATGGAGGAGACGTCGAAGTGACCAGAGTGTTTCTCGCGAAGGGACGTGTGCATGCTGTAGCCAGAGTCGTTGCGTGAAACTGGTGTCGTGGGGAACGTGTTTGAGGTCGGCGAGGTGGATTGGTAGGTTGGTGATGGCGGGGACGTGGTAGATGAAGGACGGCGGTGGCGTAGAGTGGAGCTTGTAGAAGGCCGCTCATTGCCACGTGAAACAGATCTGAACGAGAGGAAGGTGTTGAGGAGCACGTTGCGGCTTTGGGGAGATATGGGCATATCGGACAGAACGGCAGAATTGGCAGCGACAAGCGTGGAAAGAGTTGCCGGCGCCGGGCGGGAATCAAAGACTTGGGGATTCTCCGAAGCAAAGGCGTTCAAGGGGAAAGTCTCGATGGCATATGCTGGAGGACCGACGGGAACAGCATAGCGAGTGTGGTGGGCTGCAACGGCCTGCAAAGAGGCCAGCAGCTTCTTTCGCTGCTGGCGAGGCAAAGAGGTCGGCCGGGCAGTGCTTTCGATAATGTCCTGGTCAAGGTCAACAAGGACAAAGTCATCGTCAGGAAGCTCGAGGTTCTCGTATCTCCTTTCAACGCCGACAATGTAAGGGCAAGGGGCATCAAGGGCCTGTATCAGGCGAGCTGGAAGGACAGGAATGAAGACGCCTGCCCACTTGAAGGGGTAGATCAAGCTGGTGATGGCAGCACTGGCCAGATGCAGCATTGCCGTGTGAGACGACAGCAGGATGATGCGCGACTCTGACAGAACGTACTCGAACAGGGTGACAATGTTCTGCGTGGACAGGGCGCGGAAAAGGGCGTAGAGGTCGGTGTTGCGAGAACCGGGGATCTCGTTGTCGGCTTCCTTCCTGGCATACAGGCGGAGCTCTCTGATGGCCATTTCAATCTGTGTCATGGACGACATGGGGCTCGGGGCTTCGACGGTCAGATTCACGACGTATCGCTCCAGCGGTTGCCACATGCCAACATTGGGCGAGCTGGGCGGCACACGCAGAATGGCCCCGTTGGTCATGGGCGTCGTCACAGCCTTGAGCCACTCTTTCCAAAACGCCGTCATTCCGCCATCTTTGCCTAGCACGCCGTAACATCGCGGGATCCAGAAGCCGCTTTCACCGTCTGTCAATCCTTCGATCTTGGAAGCCGCTCCATGGCGCACCGGACGTAGTAGGTCGGCCATCAGCGCAATCTTCTCTTCGACGGCGCTGATTTGCTCGTCAATAGCTTCTCTCTCCCGGGTGCCTTGGTCGGCATTTGGCAATTCGGCCAAAAGTCTCGACAATTTTGTCCTTTCTGCAGCCAGGCGCTCGCCCAGGCTGCTCGCCAATTCCCGCTCTTCATCGCTCATGTTGGCCTTGCGCCACGCCTCGCACTGTCTCTCAAGCTCGACCGAAGCCGACTCGTTCAATGGCACCCACAGCGTCATGCAGATGGCGTGCAATTTGGAGCCGTCACCAGTCGTCATGGCAAACCCGTGCCAGGTTGACCGCGGTCGCTCGTCCGACGACACGACGACAACATCGTTGGGAAAGGCAAACATGGGCACATAATCCGGGAAGGGGCATCTGCGCTTGGTCTCGTCGTCCATGGCCTTTGGCGGATACCTGTCGAGCAGCACTGGCTCATACTGACGTTTCAGCGGATGCATGTCGGGTGTAGCTTTGAAGGGCTTGGGCGTGGGGATGACAGAGTTGTAGCCACTGAGTCGTTTCGACGTGCGTGTCGATGCTGCAGGAAAGGTCAAAGTCAGCATACAGCCGCCGGCAGGAAGTGGTTGATGTTAGCTCGCTACTCACAGGCTCTCGAGACCGTGGGCTGGCGCTTCATGCTGTTCATTTCCGACAGCCTCCTTCGCAGCCCTCCGATGCCGCCTTTCTGCCCAAGTCCGTTGGCTGATTCATCTGTGCTAGTGATACGCTGGGCTTTCGGCCGCGGCTTGGGTGCTTTCTGGGCTTGCGGCGCCACGACTGCCCCTGCTTGGACTTGGATCTCCTCGAGGAAGTTGTCTCTCTCATTTGCAAACTTCCGCAAAGCCATCTCGAAGGCTTCATCGCTCAGACCAGCTATGGGTTGTTCCTCTTGTACTCCTCTGATGGTTGCGCTGCTGCGATTGCTCGGTGTAGGCTTGATTTCACTGGGGCCAATGACGCTGCTGATGCTCTTACGCGGTTCCCAGCTGAAGCGATTGGAACCTCTCTTGGTGCCCGGAGAGCCTGGCGACGCCGGTCTCAGATTCACGATGCTGTCCGTCTCGAGCGCAATGTCTTCTTCAATCGTCTCGTCGACTGGCGGAGAATGAGATGCATCGCGCGGGTCGTAGATTTGGGTAGAATCAATACCCGATATGAAAAAATAGTCGGCCAGCGGCACCGACGTCGCTGCGTCTGTCTTTGCTTTTGGGGGCGCCATTCAAGCTTGAAAAGCGTGCGATAAGTGATGTTGATGCGTCTAGTGTATGTAGGTCAAGTCAAGTCAGGTAATCTTGCTATTCCATTGGTCTTCCACTCGGCTATATCCGCAACAGAGTGAAGGTTGACGTTGGATGGGGAATTGTCGTATCCGCTTGGTTGGTTGAGCGGGCGTGGGGTGCTTGCAAGGAACGAGCGAGCGAGTCCCTTGAATCCTTGGTCGTGTGCAGGAAGGAGCGCCGAGGGGAGAAGAGTATGTTCGGCGGTTAGAGTTTTGTTGATAGACTTTGTTGACCTTTGGTGGGCGCGAATCGACCAGATTTGATGGGAGTAGTAAGTGGATTTGTTGACCGTAGTTACTAATCTGCCGACTGCACTGCGCTGCACTGTTTTGTACCAAAGGACTGTCGCGCGCACAAATGGCGGAGCAATATGGTGATATACGGCCAAAGAAAGTCAGACTCCTGTCGATCGGTCTAGCTACCAGCAGTGGACTGTATCCGTTGCAACGGTTGCGGTTTCGGAAAAAAAGGCAAAGAAGGGAAGGAAAATGTTTATGGCGAGGGGCTGTTCTCTCACGTTGCAAGCCGGGTGTTTTGTTGGCTCGAAATCCGTACAGACACCGCAGAGGTACCTACTTGTAGAATGCAGCGTGCAACTGCCACAGCTTGGCTACTACTAGTCATTAGTTGCCTCTAGTTTTGCCCACACCACTATCACAGAGTTTGGGCCACGCCCTGACCATGGGCCTGTTTTTGGCCTTGACAAGTCAATCATCAAGCCATTCCTCACACCGTCCTGTTTATCGTACTGTATATATATTGGAGTACAAAGATAGATGTTCAGGCAAGCCCTCGATTGGTTGACCAGCTTACTTCCTTCCCTCCTTTTGTTCCCTCCTGCCTTTGCTGCTGTTGCAAAGCATCCTCCAGGAGTACTGTTGCCGTGCCTGCTGTCCTATGAGCAACGTTTGACCCAAGAGAACACGACCCAGATACGGCACGTTTATGAGCCACACTAAGCTCGTTTCAGCCGGCGTGACAGTCTACTTTTGGATTCGTCTCCAACGGTGCAAGGGTCTTGGTTGCGCTTGCCTTTACTTCTCCACCCACTGGGATCGGCGAAAATATGGAACTCACTGTTTCCGTCGCTCGCTGCTCTTTCTCCATATTAATGCCATCGTAATAATATCGCTAATACCAGTAGCCCAGTAAACATCGCTTGTTCTCTATAACTCAGACCTCCGCCACTGTAGCTGCCTACTTTTTCTCGCGACACGTGCTTGATTTTTGCGCTGTAATCAAACATCAAGCCATGTTCTCCCAAAATAAGAAGAAGGAGACAATAGTAATATAAATCCAGGAAATAACAGCCAAACTCTCGCCAAGAACCTTTTCTGGTCTACGACTCGTGGAGGTAAGCAAATACTGTACACTCTTCTCACGATCGACAATAATTTGCCCACATGTTTCGCAGTCGAGGTCATGCTTTTCCTCTCGACATGACAAAAAAACATCGTCAACGTTTAAATATATCGTCCATCCGCCCACCTCCACATCCATCTGAGGATACGAAGGCACCTTTTGGTGCCCACGAGCCTGTGTGTGGCACTTTGACTTGGGTCTATGATGGCGTACCCATCATCATTCGGTGCTTGGACCCTGAAATCACAATCACCGCGTGCAATTTAATCTGTCTCACGGTTAGGCGGCAGAGGCAAAAGATGCCCTATGATTGAGAGTGAGACACTCATGGTTGCATTGTGTGACTTGTTTCGAGTCAGGACTGCTTGTCTCAATCTCGTTCTCCTCCATACTTGACGACGTCAATCATTGATTCGAGTCGCTCTCGACCCAGATAGAGCAAGACTATCGTCATCTCGCCCTGCTGCCCAGCCAGCCAGTGGTCAGGCTTCCTTGTTCCCCCATGGGACTTCTCCATTCGACATGAAGTTGTCCGAGTACGGCTCTGCCATTCTTCTCCTCGATCGTCTCCCCCTCAATTTGCTCAATCATGAATGCAATCTGCATGACATCCTGAGGGCTCAACACGGGCTTCTCATCACCCTCTGCCCAATTCAAACTCTTGCTCTCCAACCCATTCCCAGTATTGATCGAGGCTTTCTCAAGCACGACAGTCGTTTGTGTCAGATTCTCCAACTGCGCCTCCAGCACGAATCTCCTCTTCGCTGACGTGCTTTTCAAATCTCCTACCTTTGTCCTTACACCCAAAGCGGGTTGTGCGACAAATTGATATAGTTTCCTGAACGTCCGTGAGACGACAGTGTCATCTTCTCTTGCCTCAGTATAGTTGACTGTGATGGCGAGGACATGTGGACCATCCTCTTTCAGTTCGTGGCGGACGACCTTTTGTAATGTCTGCGCCGGTTGCAACTCTTGCTCATCTACGCTGTCGGCGCCTTCCAATGCCAAAGCAATACTGCCACTAGGTATCTGCAGCTCAGCACTGAGCTTTATGTCCCGTACGGCAATCGATGAAGTCGGAGAAAGCTCATTGTTGGCGCAAAGCGTGCAGGAGAAGGTAGTGCCTACATATGCAGCACCGAAAGCTGGAGGAAGTGCGAGGCACGAAGACAGTGGGAACGAATCCGCAGGTGCTGAGGGATAAGGTAATGATGCTTTCGCTAACGGACCATCTCCTGGAAGCGAATTTGCGGGCGACAATGTCGGATGAGATAGCCTGGAAACACGACCGTCAACACTTTCGCAACTTCAACCACACTGGCCTAGTATGCATTCACACCTCAAGACCTTGAGACTGATACTATGCGGAGTCGCAGCGCCCGCGCCAGCGACAGTTCCAGTACGTGTTTGAGCCATGGCTACAGCAAGTGAGGTCTCTGAAGCGTGGATAGAGCCTCCCCCGTGCCCGTTCGAATGCTTATTACAGTAGAAGCCACACTGGCTAGCTAAGTTGTGGCTAAGGTGCTGCTGGTCCGGCGATCTCTCTCACATGGAGAAGGATGCCGAAACTCCGAACGTTTGGCCCGAGCTCAAGCTCTCGACTTTTCCCCTGCATCTCTGCTTAACGGCGGCTGCACTATCCTGCACCTCCGTCCTGCCCTCTTGTCCAGGAGGAGCCACGGCTCTTGGGATTTCACAGGAGTTCATTTGCAGTGCCGACGGCGCAGGGAGACACAGCTGTTCTCGATCGCATGAACACCCTTGCAAAGCCGAAATGAAAGAGAGACATGCGAAAGCTTTCTTTCGGGAGCAATATCACGGTATCTCCAATCCCGTATACCGTAACCACTCCTCTTACTCTACGTTAATGATACGCCCTTGACATTTCCTACGCCGTTTCTCGCAATATCCTTTGAAGTTTACGCGTGGCTTTTACCCTCGTACCTCTATCCCACAGGCAGAACATAACCCGGTCGTTATGCCTCTAACGGAACACCCACCATCGCTTAAGTAACAACAAAAAGAGACCGAACTCTTTGACAACCGTAAACCGTTCCTTGTCAACCCCTTTGGATGACACGACTCTACGGGGAAAACAAGCTTCTTTATCTCGCATTTTCGAGAAAAGGGATCTCTCATTTCTCTCCAACACTTGACCGGAATAGGGTTGTGCATGGTATGCTGCAAGAACGGTATTCATACGTACTTTTGTACATATAGTACAGCTATCATTTTCTTCTATATAAGGAAACCTTAAAGCGTACCTTGGCACATGCAACTCTCAGGTAACCTAAGACGAAGCCATGACTTTCATTAGTTGGCCTATACAAATGGCCATTGTTTTCATTTGATCCATCACATTTGGGGGGGGGGGGGGGGGGGGGGGGGGGGGGGGGGGGGGGGGGGGGGGGGGGGGGGGGGGGGGGGGGGGGGGGGG
>BSBH01000117.1:0-33639 GCA_026013035.2 Dothideomycetes sp. NU30 | reverse complement strand
CTTCTTCTTCTTCTTCTTCTTCTTCTTCTTCTTCTTCTTCTTCTTCTTCTTCTTCTTCTTCTTCTTCTTCTTCTTCTGGTTGACTGCAGCTGACAAGGAGACGGGGAAATAGCATGTCTTGCATCATACGCATCCTCACCGGAGTCATTCAAGACGCAGACGACAACCGCTACGACCGTGTGGTCCGGGTCTACGCTTTCTTCGGTTGCGCTTCCATGGCCATGTCCCTGTTCATCCTGAGTCTCTCCTTCATGTCGGTGGATCTGGAACGTCTACAGTGGAGCAGGAAGAAGAGGATCTCGATGGGAATCTTTATTCAGGAGAGGATGCAGAGGTTTGAGACGGTCATGTTGGCGCGCAACAAGAGGATTTCGAGGGTGTGTTTTGGATTGACCATGCTATTGATGGTTGGAGGATGGACGGCGTATTTCTGGGGTGTGGCGACGGGGAACAACAAGTAGATTTGTTGTATGGTGGGGTTGGTCTCTTCTCATTCCAAAAGGTAGTGAGGGAGATTGTGATATTGGTGAGTCGTTTGTAAGCTTAGAATTGTGTGAATTGGAGGCGGAAGGGCATGAAAGTGAAAGGCGAGATACCCTACAATTTACCACCGGAAAATGCTCATGTCCAGCTGGTCCTTTCCGTCCATGTTTCACAGAATGAGATCCTGAGTCGAGCAAATGATCTTGTCACGACCAGGAGAAACCGAATCGTAAGGCTTGGAATGGAAATGTGATTCTAAGAGCAGGTCAGAAAAGAGATGGAGTGGTGTTGGAGTGAAAGTAGCTCAGTAAATTTTGCATGTTTAGCAAATCCTAAAAGATCGATGTACGTATATATGTACATGCAAGTAATGGATCGTAATCTCATGTCTTCAATATATGTACACCCTTCAGGCATCCAAAGTCAGCTTGTCGAGCAAAGTGTCGATCTTCCCAAGCAGGATCTGATAGTTCAGAGCGTCTTGACTGAATTCATCGCCAGCCAGTTCACCATCCAAAGTGCGGATGGTGAGGTGCTCGCCATTCTGCAGGTTGGACACAACTTGTTGTGTGGGTTTGGAAGGCACTTCGCCATCTTCGGCAAACATGACATCGCTCTCTGTGAAGACGTCTTTACCAGGTAATGACTCGCCATTCAGATCTTGGTCATTTTCATCAGTCATTTGCTCAATTCCTGAGTCTTCCATTCTTAGGCGGAAGCGGTCAGAGAGATAGTATCGGATACTGCAGTCCTTGTCAGTAAAAATTCAACCGAGCAGTATGCACACACAACTTACTCGTCAATCAACTCAACAGTATCGGTTTCTTGACGACCTTGAATCCTGTTGGCACTCTCTTGTACTAGCTCTGCAAAGTCCGGATCATCAATAAAGCGTTCGAGTCGGTAAGCAATGTAGCGAGCACCAAACTCTTCTAGGCGATGGACTCGTGTATCCCAACCAGCGCGAATGACATCGTAAATATCAATGATGTCCTCGATTGCAGTCTCTCCACGTGGATTTTCCGACTCCACGATTGAAGCTGAGCCATTACCCAAGGTAGAGATAATGACGGCGGCACGCTGCTTTAGCTTCTCGATGAAGAGTAGATCTGCAGCGAAGAGGACATCTACGGCCACATCGAGAGTGAAGTCGGCCTTTTCGGTATACAGGTATGTAAGAACAATTTCCAGGACTTGAGGTGAGCAATCGATGGGAACGATCTGCAAATGTGGTGTCTCTTGTGCTTCCCTGAAATTGGACGAGAACATGGCGCTGAAGAACTCGGAGCGAAGTAGCATGGCGCGATGGACCGGGAAGAGGACCGACTTTCGCGATTTTGTCGAGGATGAGTCTGTTGTTGGCGAGAAGTTTCCAATAGGAATGCCGTTGAGAGGACCTTCGATGTTGCGCACTGAAGGTTTCTCGGATGGGTTCTGCTCTTCTGAATCGTCGACGTGCTCATCGGCTCGAAGCAAGACGTCGGCAAAGATTGCATTGTCCCTGTCCCACTTGACATGGTCTGCCTTGTCGATGTTCACATGGACCTTGTGGCGCAAAACATTCTCTCTGAACCATTGAGCAAGCTGATCCCGCCCGCGGGCAATCTCGTCAGCCCTCCGTTGCCTGGCTTGACGTCTGTCTCCAGCATCGATGATGCTCTCAAACAAACGGTCAATCTCGAGGTGTTTGGCGATTTTGTCGATGCCAGTCAAGATGGCCTGCTCTTCCTCTCCCTCGCCTCCTTCGGCCGAGACTTCACCCAGATACAGATAGCGGACGGCGGTGGCAAAGGACTGGGAGTGGATCTTTGGCGGCAGCTTCCAGGATGTGGTGTCTGGTTGTTGGGCGAGCTTTGCTGCAAAGTATGGCGAGCGAGCGGCGAGAATGAACTTGTGTAGATTGAAAGTCTGATCGTAGGTGGTAACAGTGATGTCGGCAGTATGTGGCTCTGTGCGAGAAAGCAAAGAGGTGGTATGGGCAGCCAAAGGCTGAAGAGGGTCCGAGTCCTTTGAGTAGTCGTACTGCAGCAGGAGGTTGCGGATGCGGTCGTTCAAGGCATTGTACAGACAACGCTCGCCTTGAAAAGTGTCGCGCTCGCAAAGAGCGCCTGATTCCAAGAGCAACTGCACGACCTCGTAGTGACCGCACAAACTGGCCTGAACGAATGGGGATGGTTAACAATTGTGGTTGTCGTCGGTCTGTGCATTCAGATAGGGCACCTTACGAGGATCAGAGGCGTGTAGTCGTATTTGTCTCTTGCGTTGATGTTTACACCCGCCGATATCTGCTCCTGACAGACCTTCAAGTCGCCTCGCCGGCACGCCTCGCAGAAGATGCGAAAGCCCTCGCTGGTGTCCAATGGGTTTTCTTCCTTCAACTGTCCAGCTGAAATCTGCTGCTTTTCGGCATGCAGGGCAGCCTCGAGTTCGTATTTTTTGATCACCATCGTTACTGGTCAACTTCCACTGACCACAACGTGTACCTCAGCTGATACAGAAACAGTCTCAAAATCCACACGCAGTTTGGATAATAACAATTATATCTTTTCCATGCTCGGTGGCGGCGGAGAGAGAGGCAGTCGGCTGCACATGCACATGCACATGCACAAGAACATTCATCATCCATGAATGCATAGTGCCTACCTACGTCATGGCCATTTCCGCTTTGGTTATTATTATTCCGAGTAGGACCCTGGCTGCAAGAATCAACACGGACCACACTTTGTCTGTTGCCCCGGTGCCGTGTTGACGCTGGCAAACAACACTGCACTGCACTGCACTGCACTGGCACTTTGTCAGCCAGGCAGGCCTAAAGAAAGCCATTCCCGTCTGTCTGCATTCATTCACTCATTCTCCATACTCATTGCTCCAGCACCCAGCCAGCACTTCGTTCCCGTTTCGTTCTCGTTTTTCATGGCCATGTGCAGTGCCTAAGTCGACTGTCGAACATCTTTCTCTTTCTTCACCTAGCTTCTTTCTCTCTTCCTACTGTCGCGACCACTGGCTTCCACGTCTTTTCTCATTCTCCCTACCAGCATTCACAATGGCCGAAACCGAGGCGGAAAAGTACGAGGTCTTGTCCAAGATTGGTATGTCTCCGAACCAGCTCTCTTCCGTGTCAGCACCCTGCTTACCCATCCACAGGCCAAGGCTCGTTTGGCATCATCAGAAAGGTGCGCAGAAAGAATGACGGCCTCATTCTGTGTCGCAAGGAAATCTGTTACACGCGCATGTCGGAAAAAGAGCGCCAGCAACTCTCGGCCGAGCTCGAGATTCTACGAGGCCTCCGCCATCCCAACATTGTTGCCTACTATGAGAAGGAACACCTGAAGGCGTCGCATGATCTGCATCTGTACATGGAATACTGCGGCAATGGCGATCTGGGCATGATGATCAAAGACCTCAAGGCCCGAAACGACTATGCAGACGAGGAGTTTGTCTGGACCATCTTTTCGCAACTCGTTGGAGCTCTATATCGCTGCCATTACGGCGAGGACCCGCCCGATGTCAACAGCAATGCTCTGGGCCTTACCAAGAACGCTCTCCCACTCAAGAGCAAGCAATCGCACAAGATGATTCTTCATCGCGACCTCAAGCCCGAGAATGGTAAGTCTTCGAATATCCCGTCTGCCCTCGCTTATGCTGATTCCAGTGCCACAGTCTTCCTGGGAGAAGGCAACTCGGTCAAGCTCGGCGACTTTGGTCTTTCCAAGATCATCCTATCCCACGACTTTGCCTCGACCTACGTCGGCACACCATTCTACATGTCGCCCGAAATCTGCGCCGCCGAGCGTTACTCGCTTTACTCTGATATCTGGTCTCTCGGTTGCATCATCTACGAACTCTGCACAAGAGAGCCTCCCTTCAACGCTCGCACCCACCTCGAACTCATTCAAAAGATCAAGCTCGGCAAGGTCGCCCCCCTACCACGCAACTATTCCAGAGAACTCTCCGATGTCATCTCGGCATGTCTACAAGTCAACCCCAACTCCAGACCCGACACTGCCACACTCCTCAACCTGCCCAGGGTCAAGCTTGTTAGAAAGACGCAAGAGGGGGTTATGATGCTGCAACAACACATTACCGCCAAAGAGAACGCCATCGCCGCCCTCAAAGCAGCACACGACAAGATCGCTCGCATGGAAGCCGAAAAGCAAGCGATTCATGATGCAATCGACAAGCAGCTCAGACTCGAATGGGAGACCAAGGCCTCTCTGGAGATCAACCGCCAGGTCGACATTGCACGTGAAAGACTGGCAGAACAATTGAGACAGCGATTCGAGATCGAAGTCGAGGACGAGGTAGAAAGGAGACTGGCCTCGTTGCCGTCCTCGCGGGCTAGTTCCTCGCTTGACAACATCGACCCACCCAAGCGCTCTTCGACACCCACACAGTCGCTGGAGGACGACCTCCAACCCATCGGAGAGGCAGATGAGGATGGTCCCAATCTCAATGCCCTCTCGCTCGAAGACTCGCCTCTTGTCAAGAGGAGCAAACCACCGAGGACATCGAACCGCACTCCTTTCACACGCGCAAAGACTTTTGCGGGCATGAACGAGGTTGCGCCCAGCCCCATGGATATTCAGATGGCCGACCCCAGTCCCATGAGCATCGCTTCACTCTCTCTTTCACCTCGCCGCAACGCACACTTCGAAGGAAGTAAGCTTAGACAACCTGCTTTCAAGGGACCCAACGTTTTCGATCGTGCCGCTGTGCGCGACAGCAACATCCCACTGTTCCCAGAGGACGGTGACGACAGCGATTCTGACGCTGGCTCCCCCATCAGGACCAGACCTGGCAGCAGGGACAACGACCCATTCAAGGCCCTTGCCAGACCTCCAATGACAAGGCAGCACACTTTGCCCGCCAAGATGCAGTCTCGCCTGAAGCCAGCCCCTACTTTGGCACCGAGTAACTCACAGCGTACTGCTCCATCGCCTAGCCGTAGCCGTATGAACAAGAATGTTCCAATCAGTCCCAACAGGAGAGCACCGGCAGCACCCGCGCAGCTATCAAAGACTGCTCTGGCCACAAAGAAGGGTGGCAAGGAGGACATGCTCAAGGCAGTCCACCGCAACAACATGCAACAAGGTATCCAAGGCCGTACCTTGGTAGAGCTCGCGCAGGCCAGAGGCATCTCGAGCCCCTCAGGCATGGAGGTACCTAAGCCATCTAGATCGACAGACAAAGAGGTTGTGCAATGGGATCCCGAGCGTGACGAGATGCCGTCACCCTTCCTGGTGAAGACTCGCAAGGTCAACGTGATGCCTCGATGAAAAGTTGTTGATGAAATTGGTTCAAATTCTCTTGGGTCAAACCTGTGAAAGTCATATGATACCATGGGATTATTTCGTATCTTGTCAAGGAAGGTTGGCATAATCATGGAGCATTCAAGGCGTTTTCTGTTTTTTTGTTTTTTGTTCTCTTCGAGGTGGGAATATGGATGGACGATACTCTGGCAAGGCGTACTTTGTTTTGAATCATGAGGAGGAACCTTTTTTTCTCTCCCAAGGGAAGCACATAACGACTCGTTCCCTTCTTCTCCCTACTGTTTTGGTAGTCAGACAACTTCATTAGTCTTGAATTTCATTTCATTTCTCGATCTTCACTTTTGTTTCTCGTTTGATATTGGCACAAGCTGTATACGTTGCTGGCTACTCAGTCTTTGCAATCTTCATGGCTTGCAAGAAGAGATGTGCACTGTCAGGATCCATCTTCTTGAGAGATTCAGCTATGTCTCCCAGTCCCTCGACCTCGACAATACCGTCACCAGGACCGCACACTCTCTTGTCTCCGGTATCTTCACCTCGTACCTGCAAGGCCTGCCATCGCAGCTGCTTCAAGCGTCTCACAAACTCGTCTAGCTGATCTTCGTGGCCTTCTGCAAAGACGGCACCTGGATGGCCAGGACGAGCAAAGCCACCAAGCCCGAGCTCCTTGCTCCAAGCCTGGATATCACGACGTTTTGAGGTAGCGAGCAAGTGATGAGACCAGATGACCACGCGCTTTATCCTTGTGGGTGCGGCATCGGTCTTTGTAGCCACTGACGCGATCCCGTCTTCGTGTTCTGATTTGGTAGCCGTCAACTCTGGCAACAGGTCTTGAAACGAAGTGACTATCAGATCCAAGACTTCGAGACCAATCTCTTGCTCCTCCAGTATCTCTGCCAGTCTCGCACGAGCGTGTTTCCTGGTCGCAGTATCGACATCACCACCGCAGGAAAGATAGACCTGTGGTCTGGAGTCTGAGGGATATGTCGCGGGTAGAGTGAATTCGAGAGTGTAGCTGGCTGGAGATGTTGAATCAGCCGAGCTTCTTCCTGTTGAACGAGGGTCTACCCAGATGGAAGAAGAGGGGATCATGTACGGTGGAGGGTCAAGGTGAAGTTTGCGTCTGTGTCTAGGGTTTCTGACGAGAGGTCGGGGGAGGGTGGTTTGCGCCAGGAGAATTCGGTTGGGTACATTGTCTCTAGGAGTTGGGCTTCTGCTGTTTGGCGTTCGCGGTTCTCGGACTCCATGGTTGGTGCTGGTAACAAACAGATACGAAATGTTCTAGTCAAGATCAGTTGACAGACGATGACGATGGCTGGATACCGTGATATATAGATGCCAAGACATGAAGGGGACAAAGTCGGGCATCGGGACAAGAAAGACGCGACATGTGAAAGCGAAGCGTTGCGGAGGTGACGAGCAGTTTTGGTTTTGTATAGACTGTGAAAGCATCTTGCTTTCGATCTTCTTTTGATCTTCTGTTTCTTCCCAGCTTCGCAGTTCATCCTACCATAAAACAGACACAATGAACTCGATGCGAGCGGGCATGCAGGTGCACGCGGTGCCTGAAAGCGAGAGAGCCTTTGATGCCTCGGGCAAGCGACTACCGTGGGGCTACGAGTACGCCGAGTAGGTCTTTGTCAATACTTTGTATCTGAAGTCTGTTCTGTGCTGACTTTCATCTCTATCTAGCGCCGACCTAGGGCGTAGACGAGAACCCGAAGAAAAAGGTCCATTTGGCCGGTCCACACGCCGTCGCGGTTTCTCTCGCAGTAAGACAGCTACTCCGGCCCGCAAAGAAGACGCCGCCAGACAAGAGAACGTGCAGAACGAAGACTTCATCTTTGCCAAGTACAAGGAAGACATCAAGGCCAAGGAGCCTGTCCAGCAACAGCAGTCAAAGGCCCAAGATGCCGCTGCATCAAGCGCTGCCGCCGTCGACCCGGCCTGTTCAAAAGAAGCCACCGAGGTGTTGCTGTATGGCTTCGGCCACGAGTCACAGTGGGCCGCCATTGAGTACTATGAGCGCGTCTCTGGCGGTTTGATCTATGAAGACTATGACAGACACCCGCCCCATCAGCGATACGACCACAGCATGACCTTCAGTCGCTCCAATCTGGCCCAGCGCTCCCTTTCTCAAGCTGCTCTTCGCAAACGCAACGCCTATCGCGGTGGTGACCACTGGATCAAGGTCACCTTCGACTCGCCCGAAGCTGCGGATTTGGCTTGCCACGTCTCTCCCCACCCCATTCATGGTTTCCTCGTCTATGCCGAACCCTACCGTGGCACTGGTCCTCCCAACGACCAACCAATTCCCTTCTCCAACGCCGGCGCTCAAATCGACTCTCAAGCACTGCCCAAAACCTTCTCTACCAACATCACATCCGCTTCCTCCGAGTCCTCCAACACCCTCTCCTCGCAAACCATCACCGCGCCACAAAACAATGTCGACTCACTGGCCACAACAACCACAGCTCTCGAACAGCGAAACACACCACAACAGCGGCCTATGCGTATTGCTGGAGCCACTCGTGCAGTCCTTAAACCCGCCGATCAGGCTTTCCTCCAACCAAAACCCGGATACTCTTCTCTTGCTGCATGGCCCCTGATCGGTCTCTTTTTCGGTGCAAAGGGCGATGTGATAGGTTCACAAGTCCCTCGTGCCGAAGACGGTACCTTTGACTGGAAGAATGCGAGTTTCTACTGGTGTTTCTTTGCTTGGTTGGACTACTACTTTGGCACAGACATGTGTGGCTTGAAGGGTGATGATTGAAGGGAAATTTCCACTGTTCTTTGGGGTTTTTACGTTTGGTTCTGCATCTGGCTGGTTTCGCATAGCGTGGAGTTTTCGAAAAAGACGTCATTGTTTTGGGAGTTCTAGGTCAAAAGGGGGTCGTGGAGAAGGTTTGCCCAAAAAGAGCATCTATATGGTACTATAATTCCTTGTCGGCTCTACCTCTTCAGTAACTGTAGTCACACCAAAAATGATATTCGTGGATCCTTTCAGATGGGGCTTTCGGCACGCCGTCGAGTACAAGCAAGTGACTTGCGTGCTGCAGCTCATGTGGGGTGCGGCTGCGTCACGAGGGCAACCCATAGTGTAGTCAGCCTGGTTCACGGAGGCAGGATAATTACATTTTACCTTGTGTATGACATTACGAAGGAACACTTGCAGCTGAAAAGGTCACAGTCTTCGTCACCATCATGATGCCATCTAACAACATGAACACTCAACTTCCTTTGCTTCAACATCTCGCACCTGCCAAATGTAGCAACTTCGCACAGGAAAGGAAGGAACAAAAACTATAGCGGACCTTTGATTATTTACCACAATCTGAATGAGAAGTTTAGCATGTTTCCACAATCTCGCAACAACAGCTATCCAGACATGGCGGATCCTCACACTCGTGGACATCGCCATCGCAAGAGACGTATCTCGAGACACAGATCGCTGTATCAAGACGGCACACCCATAGACATCAGGATTGGGAATCGTCGCATGCAAAACTACTACACTTCTGTCCAAGTCAGCGGTGCCAGAGATGGCAATAAGTTTGCCAACATGGTTGCTCAAACCTTGAGGGATAACCCCAGGGATCCTGTTTTGATGTTTGTCTACTCTTCTTCCCATACCCTCCCTCGGCACTTCTGTCTTGATGTTTTCTTCGACTTCTTTCCTCTGTGTATCGAGAGACTGACATTTTTGATGTTTCCAAAGAGCGATCAATGGGTACCAGCCCTGGCTGCAAGATGTCCTCGAGACCTGTATCGATGATCGCTGGTATGAGCTATCAGAACTCAACAGAGCACTGCAATTTGACGATACAGTCAAGTTTCCCGAGAGAAGTAACAAGCGTACCAAGAGAATCCCCTGGTCGTTTCTTGTGGATCAAATGAATGTCCCCGAGGTGTTTTGGTGGACGTTTGGAAAGAAGCCTCCGGGAGATGCTTACTGTAGTGAGCGTCAGTCAATCCATCACCTGTTCCAAGTTCACTTACTCAGCAACATTGGATACTGACGTGATTAAACACAGTGGACAACTACCGTTTCAGAATCGCAGCATGGTAAGTAAGCCGAAGGTGCAAATTGAAGAATGACTTGCTGTTTACGAAATGCTGTCCAGGGCGGGATTTGGCTGAAACATTCTCAAGACTTTCACATCTGGGAAAAACGTCTGCTTTTGATGGGTTTCTTACCATATCACCGTCCTAGATAGTATTACTCACAAGAGGCGGTCTTTCATGTTTGACCTATATCCCTTTCCTTTTTGAAAACATGCTAACTGTACCTTCACTTCAAGGTGTTGTGGTCTCGGTGCCTGTCGATTTGACGAGAGAGTTCCTGTTATCATTGCCTTTACACAATCCAACGGATCAGCTGAGAACGTTATTCGAGAGTTGTTCTTCCCGCAGTTCTACGAAGATGACGAGTATGACATGCCACGTCGAGATGAAGAGAGCGTTTGTTGGACCTTTCTCAGGCTGTATTGGCTTCTGACCGATTGGCAAAACATCATACGAGAGGTCGAGCGGGAGCTAGAAGAAGCTGTAAGCTGGGACTCGGGATACACATTGCGTAGAACGTGCTGATTTTGGACTAGGAGCTGAATAGCCGTGGCAGAACATTCCCGGTCAAATTGCGGACCAGGACTATGCACAAGCAGGTCGACAGAATTTACGAGCTGAAAGAGTACATGCGCTTCCATACGAGATCGTTCAAGAAGTTGCTCAAGCTCAAAGATTCCATGCACAAGTCTGACGACGATGACAAGGATCCGATCTGGGATGAAATGGACGACGCTGTTGAAGACTTGGACCAATTTGATTACTATCTCGATACGCTCAAGGAGCGGTTCCTCAACTTGATTGAATTGGTAAGTGATATCCATGTTGGTGCATGGTCATTTGTATTTATGCACAAGCAGGAGTTCAATATCGAAAATGCAAACCAGTCGGACTACTCGCGCTTTCTATCGGTGATAGCAGCACTCTACCTCCCAATCTCCTACCTCGCGGTACGTCCTATCCTGACCTAACCATCGAGGGGACAATACTCATGATCACGGTAGTCAATATTCGGCATCACAACCTTCACAGGCTCACCCTGGCTCTACCTCTATCTTGCCATCCCTCTCCTTGTTGTCAGTCTCGTCTTCACACTAATCCTTCCCTGGTCCGTCCGCAGATTCCAGAAGTTGTACTATCCATTAGGAAGACAACATGTCAGATTGCCACAAAATAGCTTCACCATGCTCGGGGATGAGTTGCCCGATAGCGCCGATGTTCCAAGAAACATCGACAGAAGGGAAGGTACGATGGGGATGAAGAAGCCCATAGGCGAAAAGGGACCAAAGAGATGGGGGAGGAGGACGAGGAGTAGAAGTCGTGGTAGGGAGGCCAGTCGGATGAGAGAGAAGAGTCAGGTCAGGGAGAAGAGTGCGAGGAGTGCTGTAAGGGAGAGGGAAAGGTCGAGAAGAGGTGATGAACGATACTAATATTGGAGCCTCTCGATGGGTTGGTGGGAAGAGACTATAATATCTTTGTGGCTGCAGACTTACAAACGATGCTCACTTCGCTGGAAGAACATGATCGTCTATATCGAACAGCTTATCATTGTCTCTTGTATCCTATATTAATGTCATAATACTGGTCTGCGCAACCAACGTACCTCGTCTTTAACGCTGGCTTCATGTGTAATACTTGAGTAGTCATCTACCCAAATCGCAACTATTTTCTAATTTCCCCTCTTACGATAACTTTGGAAACATCCATTCTTCAGTGTGTTAGTTCAAGCAATCTGTTCTACTATACATGCTGCTTCCGATCTGTGATGTACTGTGCTTGATGACCAATTTTTGAGGTGTTATCAATACATATGAATCAATTCACCACTGCTCCACAGTCTTGTTTCTTACACTTGCAAGCCTGCATCGTCAAACAGAAAAACAATCTCACATTTCTTGGTATCGAGAATCACAGATAATTATGGGGGAATGATGGCTTGGCATGTTTGGGGTGGGTCTTCTTGATACACAGCCCTCTCAAATCAAAGTAATGGACTTTGGCAGGAAGGATCATGTGTGTGACGGGTTTTGGGGTGCAAGTATCGGCAGTCACAGAACTTGCATTTCCTTGGCTCAAGTTTTTTTTTTGTTTTTTTTCTTGGTGAACTAGTACTGGGAGGTTCGAGGGTTTGTCATCGGGACGCAGTAGCTAGTAGCTGTTTCCTCAAAGGGGGGTCTTTGTGAGTCTTTGTTACTGTGTTTTCGAGAGCGACGGTTGTCTGTGAGAGAGCCTGGTGATGGACTGTTGGGTCCGTTTGATACATCTGGAGTTCTGCAGGAGATGGGGTAATGGTACACTGTTGTGCAAGGGTCGGACAGATGGTCGTTCTCCTTTTAGATGTCAGGGGCTAATCTGCTGGTGAGAAGAAAAGAATCCGTTTTTACTGTTGTTTCGCAAGACGAAGTTTGTGGCAGGGCTTATGTGCGTATGTGTGCAATCATCTCGTGAACAAGAGGAGTCTGATGTATCCTCCAGTCGTTGTTTTCATCCTCATTGAGAACGCTGATGCATTGCGCTTGCAGGCCGTCTTCTCCTTATGCCGAGAAATGGAAGGTAACGGTCATGTATGATATATATAGCATCTCTCCTGGGGTATCCGTAGATGGACTCATGGCTCCTGCTGTATAATCAGTGAAAGTCGTTGTATCGTTCAAAACATACACATCTTTGACTTTCGTTCCTGCCTTTATCAGGTACCCTTGTACTTTGCTTTGCAGGTCGAGAGCCGCTCATGATCGTTGTTTCGTTCTTTCTTGTTTGGGAAAGTGCATTTGATGAGAAGGACAGTGATGATCATAATAAGTAGGACAAGGAGGAAGCAGGAAGCGAATGTCTCATCGAACGACCGTTCTTATGCAACATTGGTAGATAAGTGGACGCAAGGCAGTTGTTTTGCAAAGCCCTCTTTCGTCCTCGTAACTGACTTGAGATGCGCTTGACAAGATTGGATGGATCTGAGATGAGAGAGGGAGAGAGAGAGGGGGGGGAAAGAGTACGAAGCAGTGATAATACGTACGGTGTACCTGGCAAAATAGTCTTGAACTGGTGATCCGTACATGAACAAGGAATTGTTTCATCTGGAGGTTGGGGTAGAGCATATAGGGTGAACGTACGCACATGGATGTATGCATACTGCGCCTCAAGTGCTTACATATGGTATTGTACATCTATCCATGTTTTGGCATTATTGAAGTCGATTCGTTCTCGCTTCGCTGGCTTGCAAAGTAGTCAATCTGCCATGTCCGAAATTACCTTGAGACTCGATGAAGCAGGAGACACCTCTTTGTCATTCTCATCTCCACCAAGATGCCCCTCCATTTCAAGTGCAGTTGTCCGTCTGTTCGGAGTCTCCGAGTTCTAAGAAAAAGTGCGGTAGTATCCAACTAGTGATGTTTGTTGCAGTATATAGCTGAACCCAAACAGAAACTCCACATTTGTTGCAATTTCCACGAAGAGAGTCATGTCTAGCCGAGAAGCTGAAGCAAATAAATGTCACCACGTCTGTCCGTGCGTTTTTTTTTCCCTACACCAAAAAAAATAGATAAGAATTTTAGAGTTCTGAGAGGTCAATCTTTTTGACACACGCTACAGTTGTTTGATGGCACAAGTTACAAGCTACTGTATGTACAAAGCACGTCGTTTTTTCTTTGTGGTCCAGGGATCTTTGAGGAGGGACGGATCAAACTAAACTCGATCGCATTTTGGTTGGATGGCGCAATGAGTTACGCGACATGAAGATCATTCTGCTCTGATTCTTGGGAATCACAACGCCCGAGTAATCGGTCGTGCAGTGTGGGGGGAAGAGGGAGGTTGCATGTGATATGCAAGCATCCTGATATGAGATGAGTTTGGGGAAAAGCAGGGGGGCGTTATGCAGATGCAAGCAATAAGGCGAATGCAAGACTGGGTTGGAGTGTTGGAGAGAGAGGAGGCTTGCATGATGTCGAGGGATAGACCAGAGATGTCTTGATGTCTTGCCGAAAAGGTAGTTGCCATTGAATAGCACATGAGAAATGAAGAGTAAAATGGTTTGTAAGCTTTTGAATGAGTGTTTGAATTTCTTCTTTAGAGATCTATGGTAGTGATATTGTCTGGACTGTAGACAATAGAGATTATGTATATATAATAGAGAGACAGAGATAGACTGATCTTGGAATCATCAACGCCCGCTTAAACCCGTATCCAAGCCAAATGGTTGGTGATATCTAAAACGTGTGAAGGACATGACAAAAGGAGAATGAACAATGAAGAAAAGAAGAGAAACAATATGCTTTTTCATGGGCCTTTTTCTCTACCATGAGAAGGTCATGAGAGCAGGGTTGAGCGCAATAGGTAATAGGAAATGTGAAATGATGATGGTGGCCATGGGCAAAATGGCAACGAAGCTGTCAATGACCCAGTCATGGGGCACGAAATCAGCAGTAGCCAAGACAATCATGGCAACAGTGGCAACGATACAGAAGGAAAGAGAGTACTTGAAGCTCTTGAGAACCTTAGGCACCTCAATGAAGAAGTTGGAGAACTCGGCTTCCTTTCCGGTGGCACCCCATGTCATGTCGATTTCAAACATGTGGGCAAGAAGAGCTTGAGAGACGTGAAGAGACAGACCACCAAGGAAAATGGCAAGCATGAGAATCCACTTGAGGTTCTCGAAAAGAGCACCAAAGAAGGACTTGGCACCGATACGGTAGCGCATGACGGCAAGCGAAAGGTTACCGAGACCGTTGAAGACAATGACGAGTGAGAACCAGACCTTCCATGAGTCGAGGTAGTACTTGTCGAGGTAACCATTGTACCAACCCATGACAAAGTAGTTGACAGTGGTAAGAATCCAGGCGGCACCGATGGCGTAGTAGGTACCAATGTAGGAGACGATAGTAATCTTGGAGGTGAAACGGATGTTGGAGAAGAGGAACTCGCGGAACAGAGGGGTGAAGGGGCCACGAGTAAACCACAGACGGAGAGGGTTGAAGAGGAGCTCGTTGCAACCGTAGGCGTATTTCTCCCAACGGGCAAGCTCGTCGTAGACAGTAAGCGAGACACCCTCCTTGAAACCCTCGCCAGCCCAGGCACCAAGACGAATGATGTAACCGTTACATTGGAGACGAAGAGACATATCGAAGTCCTCAGACACGTGAGACTCGGACCAGAACTTTTCGTAACCGTCCTCGTCAAAGTAAGAGACCTGTTGGATGGCAGCCCAGCGGAGGATGGCGTTGTGACCGACAAAGGGGGCAACGTCACCGTTGGAGACAGTGTAACAGATGGCAGTGTAGATGAGGTTGGTGAAGAAGGTAATACCGTTCTCAAAGTAGGTGTGCACAACCTGCATGACACCGGAGCTGAATTGCATGATACCGACCTCGGGACTTTGCTCCATCTCAGAAGCAGCGTCGAGAAGACAGTCAGAGGGAACACGAGTGTCAGAGTCGATGATCAGGATGTAGTCGCCAATACGGATGTTACCATCAGCCCAAGCACGACCGTGCTCTTCGAGAACCTCACCAAGACAGCGCTCGTAGGCCTGAGCTTCATCTGCCTGGGTCCACTCGGCGCTGCGTTGGATCTGGTTGAGTTTCTCTTCGACGTTGCAGGAAACCATGAGGCCGAAGTTCATGTTGGAGGCCTTCTTGAACTTTCCGCGACGGACGAAGCCCTCGGAACCGTGCTTGGGACGAGCAGTCCAACCAATGCTGTTGTCGGCGTAGAATTCGATACGTGCCTCACGCTCCTCCTCATCGAGGAGTTGAAGACCGTCATCGTTGATGAAGATATTGGCAGAACCGCCCTGAAGTTCGTATGTCGAAATGGCCTGTTTGATAGATTTGACGGTAGGGGCAATGACGGATGCGAGACCCTCCTTGTAGACAGGGCATTGGATGGTGACGTGAGGGAGGTTGCGACCCTGGAGGCGACGAGGAAGCATAGCCGAGTAGAAACGCGAGTTCATGGACATTTGACGGATGGGACCAATCATTTGAGCAATACAGCCGACAATGACCTGAGCGAAGAAGAGAGTGAAGAAGATTTGGACGGGTGAGAGGGCAACAAAAGCGATGCGGGTATAGCTGTGGTCGACCTTGATCTCAATGGCCAGTTGGCGATAACCAGCACCGAGCAGGGCGATAATGATGACGATTGTGATAGAGACCAGAACAGTGTTCATGAGGTGAGTGGGACGGTTCTCTGGGAGAAGCTCTCCACTCTCCTCATCGATCTCATCAGCGACAACAGCGGGTCCCTTCTTGGTAGCGGCCTCATCAGGATCCTCGGGCTCACCGGCCTTCCACACAAGGTCCATAAGCTCGCCCTCGATGTGTTTGGCACGGTTGACGAGGTTGTTGGCATCATCATCCCAGACGACAAGCAATGCTTCCGAGGCGATGAAGGCAGCAAATTGATGCTTTCGTGCTCTAGGAAGATCTTCCATTGTAGGGAGAATTTGGACACGGAGTCCGTTCATGAGGGGAACGTCAACAGCGTCTGGCGACCATGCCAGGAAAGTCTTGATAATACGCGAGTTGACGGTCATGGCGCACTGGCATTTGTTAGCGTCGAGACACCATCTGGAGTGGGAAATAATGTGCTTACCTGCACGTTGAGAGATGCGCAGGCCATGGCAAAGGTCGAGGTACTAAGAGTAGGAGGGCATGCAAGATAGCTGCCCTTGAACTTCCTAAGGAGAACACCTTCAACCTCACCACTACCGTCGCCAACCCATAGTCTTGCACATTGCTGTTGGAAGAGATAGTTGACCATAACCTCGTGCTTGATATCGTCCATAAACCCGGATCTCGTTGAAGGTGCAATGGATGCGCCAGATGAGTTGAGTCCATATCTGGGAGTCGACATGCCCGAAGGTGTGGCGCCTCCAGGTGTATAGGATGTTAGCGGTGTTGGGGGAGCGAGCGTCTTTTCATTCAGATCATTCATCTCGGCGGCAGGTTCTTGGGGAGCAGCCTTCTCTTGCTCGCCTTTACCACCTTTGAAGTAGTTCTTGAGACCCATATTGTCCTCGTGCGAGGTCTCGTAGGACCGTCTTGTGTATAGGGTAAACGAATATCAGATCAGTAGATGATAATATTCGGTTCAAGTGGGAAGCCGACGATCAACACGAGCTGCAGTATGCAGGAGTAGATAAGTGACAGTGAGTGACGGTTGGGATTAACGAGAGAGTAGACAGGAAGAGGAGAAAGGTAGAGGAGGAGCGGTGGATAAGAAAAGATGTAGTAGTAGTAGAAGAAAGATCAAACTTGGACCTGTGGCCGGGCGACTGGGTACATGATAAAAGCAGAAAGACGTTGAACGCTGACGGAAACGGTAAGACACTACTGTATTCGGCGTAAATGTTATTCTGGCTCTAAGCTGAGCAGGCCGTGCTCGCAGAGGACCACAAATTCCACAATTGATCTCAGATGCAGGTCTGGAATCACGGGCTCAACGGCTTCGTTGTGGCTTCGATTGAGAGGGCACATGGCCTGGAAGTGGATATGGGCGCTCGATGCCTGGGAACCCAACGGCGCCAAGTTGAGAAGCGGTAGTGTTTGAGACAGTGCTCAGTGCTCGCCCACTAGTCTCCTAGTCGATCCTCCGCTCTGCACTACTGTGGTGGCATACAGCAAGCTGGAGAAATAATAACCATGCGGACAAGATGTCTGAGCTTCGCGAGCGAGCTAATTCCCAATTCTTGCTGCGATTGACCTGAAGTCCTGATGAGGAAGCGCCTGCCAATGACTAGATCAACTATATTACCATCATGGTGGCACGGATGATGTCTATAGGACACCTACCTATTAGATTCGGACGTCCTTATCGTCATGATGTGTACATAGGGCCGCGGCCACTACCATATTTGCTCTGCTGTTGCCGACAACAAGTGGATGCATTGCATACACGATGGTGGTGTGCGAGCGAGTAGTAGCTCATTATGCATGACTCTATTCATACTATGTCGTCGGATGCGTTGATGCGACAAGGTTCTGACGTCTGCAGGAACGCCCCGAGAAGCTCAGGACGTGCACGGTACGTATACTCGGCGAAGGGCTGTGTGCAAAATACTTCAATCTCTTGTCGAGATCACCAATCTGCTTCAGCTGAGTTGGCTTTGCCGAGCTGACAGGCATGGATATGGAAATGGATCACACATGCCACTGTCAAGCCCTGCTTGAGTTCTTGAGACGCGCTGGTTTCTGTGTTTTTTGCGTCTCGAGTATTGATTTCTCAACTCAACACGGCTAACGAGTAGCGTAGACACTTCGGTTACGGGCGGGAGGCTAACGGCAATGGAAGAGTACGGTTCGGGCAGTTCTAAAAGTGGCTGCTAAGTTTGTTAGTGATCGGCTTCTGACCTCAACTTCGATTTCTGTGCTCTTTCCGCCCGCGAGTTTATTGCTACTGCTACTCCTTCCCTTCAACGTGCATGCAGTCTTTGGTCGTTCCGTTATACGAACCTTCACTCAATTTGGCAGCAGTCATTCACTTGTGAATGCTTCAGCACGGCTTGGTTCACTGCTCGAATGGTAGGCACTTGCTTGACGCAGTTGAAGAGCGGAGTCAGATAATCGTCGCTTGTCTCAGCCTCCCACTGCTCGACTCGCTGTTCACATGTAATCTCAAACATCTCGTGTGTCAATCGCATCAGCGCCTCGGTTACGCCGCTCGCAGTTTGGCCATGACATGGACTTCGCGCGCCGAGATAATGTAAAAAGCTTGCCTGTCTTTCCGCCATGCATGGTTGAACTCTGCCCGATCCACTGCGGCAGCGGCAATCTCAAGTGCTCGCTCAAAACCTGTTAACCACTATTTCCGTCTTCACTACTGCCAAGGTCCCTGCCGTGCACCTAGCTCGCCTACTGCCGTCTGGAAAAGAATTATCTTCGCTCACTGAAATCATGCATACGCTATGAATAGTAGTCTTACTACATTGTTGAGTCCGACAGGCCGTCCCTCCTGCATATGCTTTGATATCAATCCAATACTTGAGTATTCACAAATGGGTGGGCTCATCAACAAACACAAAGGAGCTTTGGGTTCTTTGCTCGAGGAAGATCTTCCGATCTCATGATCTGCCATAATTCCATCATCTCTCCGGATTGTCGGCTTCTGGTCTTGTCTGTATGTGTCGATCATCTTTACAACGACTATCACCACCCGTTTGGAGTAGGTAAGTTTGTGGAAGGCCAGCCCTGTCGTTCTTCTCGTGGTGGTATCTTTTACAGGCATCAGGGCTCAATTTGGCCAGCAGATCCCTGGCAGCCATGTAACAAGGTGTGGCTTGATCGAATTTGGTATCTCATTGTTGAGATAAAGGCATCATATTGCCACTGAACCCCGTGGCGTGCATAAACATGGCGAAGTGCCATGGTGTGAGTGAGACACGTACTCAGTCTAGTAAAGACTAGCCGCCATCGTGATGAGCTGTCCTGTCTCGGATACGCCGCCGTAGAAGGTCGAATAATCTTCCTCACCATATCTCTCTGACGTGTAAGAACCGGTGAGCCTTCGACGGTTTTAGACCCTGTTATTTGTGGCAACGTTCCCAGCCCTCCCCGTGGAACGTTGGCATTCACCACGGCGGGTGCGGTTGTAATGAACGGTTACTGTTATCTGTAGCATAGTGATATTATCAGGTAGTAGCAACTGTGCTGCTTGCCTACCATAGCCGCTGAATCGGTGGATAGTTTGTCGTCACGCCGTTCAGTATCAGAAACTGCCGAGTATTGGCGGTAAGACATGGTATACCATTGAAATGAGTATTGGATTCCAGCCATGTAATAAGTCATGCAAGATGCTTGAAATTTCTGGTATTGAGAGTACACATTTGCACCATTGTGGTGTGAAGAACTGGATCCTAGTCAATGTGTATAGAAAAGAATTAAAAAATGATAAGATTTGCCGTCTATCTATTCTGAACTGAACATCATGTCATCCGCTAATCGGCGGTGAATTGAGCTGTACCTAATATGAACCAGAACTCCAGGCATCGCACCGTACAATCAGAAAACATTTCGCTGAACAAGTTTTACTAACAGTTGTTATAACCCTTCTGCTGGTACATCTTCACACTCTTGACAACCATTTGGCCGTTTTCCTCCCAAGTAGGGAGCCATTGCTCACGGGCATCCCAGAACTCCTTCTTGGCAGATGTGCTTGCGTCGACCCAAGGCTTTCCTGCAACACCGTCCTCGAACCAGCCGTTGGTGCCTCCGACGGCGACGTTCAAGATAAGGTAAAAGTCTTGATCGAAGGGAGTGTCGTCCCTGCCAGTAGCAGCCCAAGGGTTCATGAGAGCGGTACCGTTGCTGTCACTGACGGGGAATCTACCCTTTTGCCAGAAAGGCTTGTCGAAGTTGACGTACATGACCTGAAGAAGACGAGAATCGACGTAGGTGAAGGCGTACTTCTCCGACCATTCGAGGCCGAAAGTGTGGAATCCCTTGGAGTAAGTGGTGTGGAGAGCAGCGTGCTTGTTGTTGTTCAACCACCAGCCGTCATTGGCAGAGTTGGGACCCCAGTGAAGAGTGCTGCTCATGACATTGTTACCGCCCTGAGGATAAGTCCAGTTGTTGCCGCGTGACTCCATGATATCGATTTCGCCGGAACGAGGCCAGGCACCGTACACGGCGTCGGTGGGAAGCATCCAGATTGCGGGCCAAAGCCAATCACCAGCAGGCAGCTGGGCCTCAACCTCAATGCGACCAAACTTGATAGAGTGACTAAGCTTGGTGCTGAGACGAGCAGACTTGACAGGGTTGACAATGGTTCCGTTCGTGGTGTTTGTGCCAATGATGCAGTTTGACCAGACGTCGGACGAGCAGCTGCCGTCGGCCAAGAGGTTTATAACGTTGTCTTGCTCGACAAGCTTTGCATCTTGCAGGGTAGGCTTAAGGTAAAGCATGCCGTCCTTGACGAAGGAGTTCTCGTCGGTGTTGGTGGTCATCTCGAATTGGCCATTGCTATTTTATGTTAGTGAGAAGCACGGTGAATAATATGATGTTATGAAAACATACCCGTAACCACCGACTTCGACTTCTCTGAGCCAAGTCTGGGTGTTGAGGCCACCAGAGAAATCATCCTCAAAGACAGTGCAGTAAGAGTGGTTGGTGACACTGGCGAGACCGTCGTAGATGAGGAAAGCAGTGATGGCGATACCAACAGCAATACCGATGCAAGGAATGATGGTCACCCACTTCTCCTTGGGGTCCTTCTTTTCGAGCCAAGGCTTCTCGACTTCGCCCTTCTTCACTCGCCTGGAATGGAAGAATCTTTGTTGAGGCATCTGCAGCGCAGTGGATGAGCCAGATGCAGAAACGGGCATTGAGCCATATGGAGTTGCGAAGGGGTTTGCTCTGGGAGCAGGAGTGATGGCCTCGCTCTCGGGACTGCCTGAGCGGTAGGGAGTGGGAGCAGCCGTAGAGGCAGCTGTGCTGTCCATGGCGTAGGATTGGTCGTGAAAGTGTTTTGACTAAGGTGTATATGATACTATGCAACCTGGATTGGTGGATTGCCACAGCGAGACAATCGTGATAGTGACTATAAGGATAGAGAAAGTGGGAAGGTAGACAGGAAAAATTGGCAGAAACAAGAACGTTTGTACTCGAGGCCGACTTGGGGTTTTTGAGCAAACTGCAGCTACAACGGGGACTGAGCAGCTGGACCGTTTGAGTTTGGGACAAGCCAAGGACTCACCGATATAGAAGCCTATGCAGTCTAGTCCCCCGAACGACGTTACGCTACTTGGAAGCACCAGAAGGAAAAACACAAACGTTGAGAGTCCGAACCAGCAACGAACGGTGTAAAGTGAATCAGTAGGCGAGGCCTATCAATGCACAACCCGCCTACTACCTACCTACTCGAGCAATCCTCGAGGCATATAGTATGTGGCGCGGCAGATACGCAGCCGTCGGCAGCACGCGTGATTGACACAATTGTCACTCAATAATCACCGTGCGGGCCCAGCTAGCATGAGGATCAAGAATCTTGTGTGCATGGCTGTTGAGGGTTGGATTGGGCTTTGCTTTCGATAGCGTGTCGATCCGGTTTTGTCAACTTTGACTTTTTTGCTTCGGGGTCACTAGTCGTTAGCTCCCGCCGCGATGGCGTCTGCTCTTTTCGGCGGCCCGGGCGACTTTTAAACTCGAGGCTTCTTGCCGCCCGAGGCTCGAGCAAAAAGCCATCGCGCCAGGAACGAGAAAAAGAGGCTGCACGTCATCTCCTCATGAGTCTTGTGTTTCATTACATCTTCAGCAGGCAATCTTGTTATTAGTAAAGTGACTCCGGCTTGACCTGATGATTGTTTCTGTTCAGCTGTGGTACCCATGTCCATACGTTCGGCGAGACCGCGTCTAGGCTTAAGAGTCCTCTTCGGCTCTATCAATAGTAAGTGTTGGTATCTGCAAGTCAAAGTGCATCACTTCGGATACCGAGGTAGGAGCCTTTTCTATGATGCTTTCCTAAAAATCTCAACCGAGAGGATGAACAGCTCACCACGATCATCGGCAAAGGAGCCACAACCTAATAATAACATCGCAAATTGTATTCATATTGGTGGTTGCCAGATATGTAAAGACGGGAAGCAAGAAGTTCTTCGTGCTGCTTATCATATCTCGTCTCAACATGCGGCACATCACTCAATATTGCTATCTTTCAGCGAATGACCGTGGGAGCTTCCAGTCCAGACCACGAGTTGACCGAAACCAGTCGGAAGAAGAGCCATGTCCACATTCTGCTGTTCACTAGGTAGCTTGATATCAGTTCTATCACCTCCTCATGGTTTGGATCAAGCCTCGAGCACCGCCCGTACGGGCCGACCACATTATTAGAACGGAACCAGATGTGCAGCAACCGTTCCTATTGAGCGCTTCCAGCAAAGACAAAGTCATATCAGCCAGCGGCCATGGTGGACGGGGAACAATTTCAAGTAAGTTGGTAAGGCTACTTCCTAGTGAGTGCTCTACGCGCAACAACAGTTCTTCGGCTTTCTGGAGACTCTTCTCCAAGATCGGGCCTCGGGTATTGCGTGGGATGATGATAATCGAGTCTGCGGGGTCGTACTGGCATGCCAACCTGGCAAGTTGCAACGAGAGCTCTTGGAGCTATCAACATACTCTAGACCGCACAGAAAGAATTCTTGCTTATTGGTAATTTTGTCTGCTGTACTGTGCTGCCCTTGCGGTCTTCTTCCACACCTTGCCTCCATCAACATCATATTGCTCTTGAGGTGGTAGTGATGTCTTCTCCACTGAGCCGCAGCCTTCTCCGCACTTGCTCCAGAAACATCGGCCAGCGCTCTCTTCTCTCCAATACCCTCCGAACAACTAACAGAGTTCTTCTTGCAAGAGTCCAGCTACCAATTCGATCCGCTGCCCCCTTCTCTTCCACCATGAAGCCCAATTCGGGTGCCATTGCCAGCCCGGCTCCGCCGCAGGAGTTTGATCGTGAGATCACCGACATGGCAAGCTACATCCACAACTACAAAGTTGACTCGGACCTCGCAGTATGCTTGCACATTCGACCGCTGGGAAATTTCCATGGCTAATCAGTTCTGTCTCACAGATTGACACCGCACGATTCGTCTTCCTTGACACTCTCGGATGTGGTCTCAAGGCCCTCGAGTTCCCCCACTGCACCAAGCTGCTCGGTCCTGTCGTACCTGGCACCACGGTCCCCAACGGTACCAAGGTTCTCGGTACCCCATACCAGCTTGACCCTGTGCTTGGTGCTTTCAACATTGGAGCCATGATCAGATGGCTCGACTTCAACGACTGTTGGCTAGCTGCTGAATGGGGTCACCCCAGCGACAATTTGGGTGCCATCTTGGCTGTCGCCGACTGGATGAGCAGAACAAATCGAGCTGGAGGTAATCTGGGTGGTGGCAAGATCTTCACTGTCAAGGACATTCTCGAGGCTATGGTCAAGGCACATGAGATCCAAGGCTGTCTCGCGCTTGAGAACTCGTTCAACAAGGTCGGTCTGGACCATGTCGTCTTGGTGAAGGTCGCATCTACTGCTGTCGTTAGTAAGATGCTGGGTCTCTCCGAGGCACAGACTAGAGATGCCATTTCGCAGGCATGGTGTGATGGTCAGAGCATGCGTACCTACAGACACACTCCCAACACCATGAGTAGAAAGAGTTGGGCTGCTGGTGATGCATGCGAGAAAGCTGTCAACCTCTGTTTGAAGGTCATGAAGGGCGAGGGCGGCATGGCAACAGTGCTGACGGCGCCTACGTGGGGCTTCTACGACGTCAACTTCAAGGGCGCAAAGTTCAACTTCCAGAGAGGTTATGGCAGCTATGTCATGGAGAACGTGCTCTTCAAGGTCTCCTACCCTGGTAAGTATCTGGCTAAATACCAGCTTCTACCAATTGAAGACTGGCTGACTAATGTATGTATTTAGCCGAGTTCCACTCACAAACGGCCATCGAAGCTGCGCAACGTCTCAACAAGAAGCTCAAGGCCATGGGCAAGAGCGCCAAGGACATCAAGGATGTTACCAACCGCACGCACGAGGCCTGCATTCGCATCATTGACAAGCAGCTGAAGCCCATGGACAACTTTGCAGACCGTGACCACTGTGTTCAATACATGGTGGCCACCATGTTTGTCTTTGACCGTCTTGAGGCATCTGATTACACGGATGGATCCGAGGCAGCAGAGAGCCCTCTTGTTGACTCGCTCCGCAAGAGAATCAAGTGTGTTGAGGACCCACAGTTCACCAAGGATTACCACGACCCTGAGAAGAGAACCATCTCAAACGCCTTGACGGTGACTTTGGAAGATGGCACCACTCTTGAAGAGGAGGTCATCGAGGCACCTCTGGGTCATAGGCTGCGCCGTGAAGAGGCCAAGCCCGAGATCATGGACAAGTACGAGAGGCACTTGAAGCCTCACTTTGACCAGTCCAGAGTAAAAGAGCTGGTGGATCTGGGCAAGTCACCCGAGAAGCTGTATGCCATGGACATCGACAAGTACATGGATCTCTACGTCAAGAAGAGCATGCTCGGTGAGTAGATGGATATTGTAGATGTTGGACATGGAAGATTGCTAGAAGTTGTCGGGATCTGCCAAATACGTGTTCAGATAGACAGAATGCAAATGTATGAATACCTAACTTGTGGAGCGGATCGTAACATAAGTGATTATGTGTATGTACCTCAGTTTGTAGATGGTCAGGTGAGACAGGTAGCACGATATGGTGCTGTTGGGTCACTTCATATACCTAGCAGTCAAGGAAGGAAGCGTTCTATTGAGAGAGGAAGGCGGACAAAAGATACAACGCCAAGACTATCGGATGCAGTTTGCGAAGCGGAAGTCGGGGTTTGGGCACGTTGTTGGCCGAAGCGGCGAGGGGTCGATCAAAAAAGACAAAAGCAGTTCAGCAGAAAAAATGGCTCTCTCTTTCTTTGTACATATTTATCCAGCCCCTCGACAAGTGACCGCGTCGTCGCTGCTCGTCTTGCTGCCACTTTTCTCTCCCCTCCACTCTCCACTCTTGTAACGACTGCTTGTTTGATCGCGGCTCTTCTGTTGTTTTCTCTCACCAATCCCGTGCGGAGCCCCCTTCGCGTCCCGCATAATCGTTATTCTTTCTGCTCCTTCCGCTTTTGTTCCCTGTTTTTAGTTGGATATGCCCCATTACGAATCGCCTGCCATGAATCCCATCTCCGTTTCGTCCAAGTCTGCGCCGCCTTCTGCCGAGGATGTTGCAGCCATCACAGCCACCATCTACGACTCCAAGACATCGCAGGAGTCGCTCGACGCCGCCTACAGCCTGTGCGATGTCCTGTTGAACTCGGTCGGCTTCCGTGGCCTCGCCGACTACAACGTGCTGAGTGATGTCAAGGCCGCGGCTTCAGACAAGAAGAACCTCGGAAGACGCGAGGGCGCCATGTTCGCTCTCGGTGCTCTGTTCGAAAAGTTCCCTACAAAGGAAAGACTCAGCGAGGCTGTCTTCCTTGTCCAGCATGAATACCTGGTGCCCATGGCTCTCGACACCGTCGCCGACAAGGCCCCCAGTGTTCGTGACGGCGCAAAGTACGCCGTCGATGCTCTCTACAAGCAGCTTGGCCCCGAGGCCAAGGTCTACGGTCTCTTGCCCATTCTGATCGGCTACCTCAAGAAGAACACTGCCAAGTGGCAGAGCGCTGTCGTCGCCCTCGAGCTTATCGGCCGTATGGCAGACGACGCCAAGATGGGCATGGAGAGTCTGGAAAAGGAGACCATCAAGGACGTCCTCCGTGAAGCCATGGGCCACAAGCTTGAGCACCTCATCCCCATTGTCGAGTCTGGCATGCACGACCTCAAGAACGAGGTCACCAAGCAGGCAATCAAGACCATGAACTCGCTCACCACACTCCTGCAGAACGACGATGTCGCTCCTCGTATCCCTCTGCTCGTCAAGTCCATGGAAGACCCGTCAACAAAGAGTCTGCAAAAGGCCATCCACGCTCTCTCCCAGACCACCTTTGTCGCTATCGTCACATCGCCCGTCCTTGCCGTCCTCACTCCTCTCCTGGAACGTTCTCTGAACAGCCCCGGCACTTCTCAAGAAGTCCTGCGTCAGACTGTCGTTGTCGTCGAGAACCTGACCAAGCTTGTCCACGACCCCAACGAGGCCAGAGATTTCCTCCCCAAGCTGCGTCCTGGTACACAGGCTGTGCGCGACAGAGCATCCCTTCCTGAGGTCCGTGAGATTGCTCAGAGAGCTCTCGATGTTATCCAGAAGGCCATGGGTGAACAAACAGATGCGCACACTGCTTCGGCCATCTCTCGTACCAGCTCCAGCGATGTCTCGGTCGTCTTGGACAAGGAGATCAAGACCCACGGTGGTCTTCTCCAGTTGCCTGGTGACGCCGACGTCTGGACTGCTGCCAAGCCCTACATTTCCGCCATGCTCGCCGAGGATGTCAACTTGCGCAAGCTGGAGCGTCTTTCAGCCAACCTGAGTCCTTACCTGTCCCCCCTTATGGATGATGGCAAGGCCGATGCCACTTA
The DNA here is from genome assembly GCA_026013035.2 of Dothideomycetes sp. NU30. NCBI lineage: Eukaryota > Fungi > Ascomycota > Dothideomycetes > Dothideomycetes sp. NU30. Next base: position 6,827 of record BSBH01000117.1, on the reverse strand, counting down.
CGAGTCTGTGCACAAGTTCTATGTCGAGGAGGATCACCGCAAGTTCGGTGAGCCCCCCAAGGTGGACGATGGCGAGACTGAGATTGTCAACGCCACATTCTCGCTCGGTTACGGAGGTATGCTTTTGCTCTCTCACACCAACCTCAAGCTGTTGAAGGGTCACCGCTACGGTCTTTGCGGCAGAAACGGCGCCGGCAAGTCCACTCTCATGCGCAGTATCGCCAACGGCAAGCTCGAAGGTTTCCCTCCCCAGGACGAAGTCCGCACATGTTTCGTCGAGCACAACCAAGGCGAAGATGCCGATCTCACCATCCTCAACTACTGTTTGAAGGATCCCGAACTGCAGTCCGAGGGCTCTGAGAGAATTGTTGCCGTCCTCGAGGAGGTTGGCTTCACTTCGGGCCCCGAGGGACGTCAATCGCAGAAGGTCGGCTCTCTGTCTGGTGGTTGGAAGATGAAGCTCGCTCTTGCCAGAGCCATGTTGATGCGCGCCGATGTATTCCTTCTCGACGAACCTACCAACCATTTGGATGTCGCCAACGTCAAGTGGCTGCAAGAGTACCTCAAGACACATACCGAGACCACCTCTCTGATTGTTTCTCACGACTCTGGCTTCCTCGATGAGGTCTGCACTGACATCATTCATTACGAGCAGAAGAAGCTTGTTACCTACAAGGGTAATCTTGCCGCTTTCGTCAAGCAGAAGCCTGAGGCCGGCAGTTACTACACCCTCTCAGCTTCTCAGGTCCAGTTCAAGTTCCCTCCTCCCGGAATCTTGACTGGTGTCAAGTCCAACACCAGAAGTATTCTGCGTATGACTGACTGTGACTTTACCTACCCTGGAGCTTCCAAACCTTCACTTACTGGCGTCAGCTGCAATCTGTCTCTCTCTTCAAGAGTTGCCATTATCGGTGCCAACGGTGCTGGTAAGTCGACCATGATCAAGCTTTTGACTGGTGAGACCATTCCTCAGAGTGGTAGAGTCGAAAAGCATCCCAACTTGCGTATCGGTTACATCAAGCAACACGCCCTTGAGCACGTTGAGATGCACTTGGAGAAGACTCCCAACCAGTACCTTCAATGGCGTTACGCCAACGGTGACGACCGTGAAGTCATGATGAAGCAGACCCGCATCTTGAGTGACGAAGACAAAGCACAGATGGAGAAAATGGTCGAACTTGGTGAGGGCATGGGTCAACGCAAGATTGAGACCCTGATCGGTAGACAAAAGTATAAGAAGACCTTCCAGTACGAGGTCAAGTGGGTTGGCATGCTGCCCAAGCACAACACCATGATCTCTCGTGAGACCCTCATGGACCTCGGCTTCCAGAAGCTGGTCCAGGAGTTCGATGATCACGAGGCAAGCAGAGAAGGTCTTGGTTTCCGTACCCTCGAGCCCAAGGTCATCTCCAAGCACTTCGAGGACGTCGGTCTCGACCCCGAGATTGCAAACCACAACGAGATTAGCGGTCTTTCTGGTGGTCAAAAGGTCAAGGTCGTCCTTGCTGGTGCCATGTGGAACAACCCTCATTTGCTCGTTCTGGATGAGCCCACCAACTTCTTGGACAGAGACTCTCTTGGTGGTCTCGCTGTGGCTATCCGCGATTACAAGGGTGGTGTCGTCATGATTTCTCACAACGAGGAGTTCGTCGGTGCCCTTTGCCCTGAACAATGGCACGTCGCTGACGGTCGTCTTACCCAAAAGGGTTCGGTCGCCGTCTCACTCGACCGCTTCGAGGACTCTTCCAAGCCCGGCTCGTCCGTTGCTAGCTCTGTTGTCAGCTCAGCTGTGCCTTCTACTGTCGGCACGCCTACTGCCAGTGCAGCCCAAAGCGAGGCTGAAGGCGACATGAAGTTCAGAGCTAGAAAGAAGAAGAAGATGACCAGAGCCCAGCAAAAGGAGCGTGAGGTCAGAAGAAGACTGAGACACATTGAATGGCTCAACAGCCCCAAGGTACGCGCGTTTCCAAGTTTCTCATATTGAATTCATAATACTAACTTGGAAAACAGGGAACCCCTCACCCTCCTGACAGTGATGACGAGTAAAAGTATGTTTAGTGTTGAGAGTAATCACACCAGATACCATTTCAAAGGAGGTCGGCGTTTTCGAATAGATAGACTGGGCGGCGTTTTATTTTGTTACTGCATTGCCCTTAGAATAATGCAAGGGTGTAGGCGGTATGCCAACATCTCCAATAGAAATTTTTCTACTAGAACTTTCGCGTCCTCCACAATTGATTGCTTTGATTGCTTTTACTGTACTAATAGGTCCGAGAGAAAGATGGAGATGAGGGATGACAAGCAACCATGACTTAGTTCTCGTCACTTCTCGTCAACTTCTGCACTACTGATCACCGTGATAGCAAGGTGCGTTTGTTGGACTGGACAAGATAGCGAATTTTGGGTACAATCGAAGATCTGAAGGTGGATACGTTCTGCAAGGGGACCTAGATCGACAGGTTCTTCGCCGATTCAAGGTTAGCCTTATAACATGAGGCTCAACAAACAGACCCACTTTAAAGTCATACAGGTAAAAATATGACGACCTGCGCAAGGAAGTTTCTCGGACTCACTCTGGAATTCACTGTGCTTCGGAGGACGTATGGAGGCAATCATAATGCCATGTAAACTGATAAGTAGAAAGGCAGCGAGCTTTTCTTCCGCCGGACTTTGACTCCTCTTATCCTCTTGAAAACTCATTTCACAACTTATATCCGCCATGGATCGCAATGCATCCAATCAAGGTCGCAATGCATCCTATCAGAGTGGACGGCCAGGGCGGCCAAGTCTGAGGCAAGCAACAGCAAGTACGCTGCGTCCAAGAGTGACACGCTTTCAGACGGCAGCCACGGCAGGAACAGCAGACACTGCAGGCACGTCTGATACAACACGTAACCCTGATGAAGGCTATTCTCTAGCCAAGACTAATGCACAAACCCGTGGAGGACCCAACCGGGACACCTACGTCTCCGAAGACTACCGTAGACTCAACCCAGAGTACGAGAAGCCGACCGAAGAACCGACTTTCAGTCTGGGTTCCAACTTGCCACGTACCGTGCGTAAGTGGCAGGGCAAGAAGAAGGGCGAGCCAAAGGCTCCCAAGGGTACTGCACCTGGTATCGAGACTGGAGAGAAAGGCGCTGCGGAAGCGGCGCCCCAGCTGCAGGACACTGGTCAGAGGAGGAAACAGAATGAACAGAATGTACCTCCGAGACCCAAGGATCAGGAAATCCAGCAACAGAGCTCGAAGGAGCAGGACTCCGAAACTCAAGACCATGGATCTGGACAGTCGGCAGGACCGGGGATGATGCTGCGTCAGTTCTCTGCCCAAGACACCAACGGCCGTGATTTGGGTGTCATTTGTGACGAGGCAGTCATGTCACCGGGCAGTGATACCACCTTGACGGAAGAAGATGAGCTTGCTGGAGAGGAGGCATTGAAGTACTTTAATACTTGGGCTCTCATACGCAGCAAGTTCCAAGATGCTTTGGGTGAATGGCTGGGGGTAAGTGCTTGACCACCACGCATACTCTTTGACTAGTCACTGATATATGGAATATAGACCACTATCTTCACAGCACTTGGAGTTTCTGCCAACTTAGCTGTTGCAACATCAACGCAGCCGGCAGGCACATATCAGAACATGTACTGGGGATGGGGTCTGGCTGTCATGCTTGGTATCTATATATCTGGTGGTAGCTCTGGTGGCCATCTCAATCCGGCCATCTCCATCGCACTGTCCGTCTATGTAAGTTTGGCTCATCCTGTTGTCCTCTCCGTAACATCCTAACATTATGACAGAGAGGTTTTCCTGCACGCAAACTCCCGACTTTTATTTTCTTTCAGGTCTTGGGAGCTTTCACTGGCGCAATTGTCGCCATCGCTATCTATCGTGATGCGATTCTCTACATAGACGGCGGCCTCATACCCGCCTCAACCGGCATCAAGATCTATTCGCAACCGCAAGATTGGGTGAGGCCCACAACTGCGTTCTTCACTGAAGCTCTGGGCACCGGTATCCTCACCTGTTCTGTCCTCGCATTGGGTGATGATTCAAACTCACCTCCCGGAGCCGGTATGCACGCTTTCATCATCGGTCTGCTCGTCGTGACACTGCTCATGTCTCTGGGCGCCAATACCGGTGGTATGCTCAACCCTGCCAGAGATTTTGGTCCTCGTCTCGCCGCCATGGCAATGGGTTATGGTACCGAGGTATTCAATGCGGGCCACGCCTGGTGGATCTGGGGAGGTTGGTGTGCTACAATCACTGGTTCCTTGCTCGGCGCCATGCTCTACGATGCTTGCATCTTCAAGGGAGGCGAATCTCCCATCAACTTTTCTGGCAACAAGTGGCAGAACAAGAGCAACGAGGCCAAGTTGGACTTTTTCCACGTTTTTCGCCAACACGATAAAGCGAAAGGATTGGAGAAGAAGATGGAAGATGGTGATGCTTGAAATGATGGAATATCTGATTCCGTGGGAGGTGATCTTTTCAAAACTCATTGCGATATTAGCGGTCGTCTCTTTATCTTTCTCCATTTGTAGCGATGTTAGCTTAGCGGTCATCTCTTGATTTCCATCTGCAGCGATATTGGCGTTTGGTATTTATTATTGCATTACTTCTACCATCTGTATCTTCTTCAAGAAAACACGAACAAAATTGAATATTAAGAAAAGAAGAAAGAAGAGAAAAGAGAGAATCCAGCAGAGGAAAATACCAAATCTTGAGGGGGCAGTAGATCACACGCACATTATCACCATCCTTCCCATTTCCATTTCATCTCCAAGGAAGTAGTACTAAAATCCTTCTAGAACAAACAACAATCAATGGATCTAGCCAAATCCTTATTTTATGGTCCGCTTAAAGTTTTTTTTACTTCGATCTCAATCCCTCAGCTGTCAAACATTCTCGGCTGATCATCCCGACACTCAGGGTCCTCGATGAACGATCCGGGCCCGGTGATTAGTCTAAATTTTTAGGTGGCTGGCGGGGCTTCGGAGCGGGTACCGATGGAGTGCTTAAGGTTTTGGGTGATTTGAATTATTGGAAAGTGAGGTGACCCTGCCTTTATATCTTTCTTTTGCTCACTCTGTGTTATCGAGGGGATCTATGGGGAGTTTCGAGGTTTTAGTATGGGTGATACTTATAGAATAATGGTGTACATGAGTTAAACTGGTTGGAGCTTTGCTGGTGCTGTGTTCCATTCGTGTCGATCCATTATCTGGTGTCTGTTTGAGAGTGAATATTTCCGGTTTTAGTGTTCGGGCACATGCTCAATGTCATTGCAATTATTCTGGCATATCTGCGACGAGGTATGCTACAATTCAAAAACCTTGAAGGTCCTGTTCAACAAAAATGTGAAAGTTATTTGGAAAAAAAGTGCCATGACTGACAACGAACGGGCCAATCAATAATCTGACACAAGGAGAAAAACATAAGAAAGAAGGGAAAAAAGGAAACACATCAACCAGACAGCCTCATATGATGGTTGGCAATAAACCAGCTGGAATCAGTCACAAACAGCCAAGCAGTATACTGAAATCAAGCGTATGATCCGATACATTCAGGTTGCCTCTTACTCGTGCACATCTTCCATCAAAGCCCTAGCCTCAGCCTTCTCATCCGTGTATCCATCCTCATCAAAGAACACCTTTCTCTCCCTCTCCACAAACCTCTGTACAATCATACTCTCTTCCTCCTCTTTCTTGCCCAAAGATATTCTTCTGTTATACAAGAAAATAGCAGTAGCGACCAGAGATGTGATGACCATGGACACGACAGCCGCAGCAATGACCTGTGCAGTGCAATCACGACGACCGCTACCTCCTTCGATCGAGAACCACTCGGTCATACCACCACTTCTGCCGCATCCGTACCAGAGCGCGTATATACTGTTCAAGAAACACTGTCAATTTAATTGCAACCAAGATTGGAGACGAAAGAGGAAATGGGGGCAAATGAGATATGTCTTGAACTAACCCTTCTGGAGCGACGTCGGGCATGGTGATCTGGTAGGATCCCTGTCCGACAGACATTTGACGATCCTTGACAAAAGGCTGGATTTCTAGCCAGGACATCTGGCCCGTGCCCTTGCGGACGAGAGCATGAGTGAGGGACTGAGAAGAAGGGGCGTTAGTATTGTGGTAAGAGATTCGCTTAGAGCTCTGTGACTAAGTAGGGGGATAGTGAGGTGAAAGGTTGTAAGAGTATGTAGACATCGGCAGAAGATCTACGTACGCAGGTGACATTGTTGGACCAATTGATGTCAATCACATCACCGACATTGACTGTACGGTTGGCTGGAACGTTGTCTTCGAGAACGATATTGGTCGTGCCGAGAGTAGCGAAGGCAGTGGCGAGGAGACCAGTGTAAATTGAGGAGAGCTTCATCGTTATTGTTGTTGTCGAACTGCTTCGTGGATGCCTTCAATGGACTGAGTTTATGGAGTACAGTATTGTCTTGTTAAAGAGAGAGAGAGTGGAGAGTATAGAAAGCAATATGTACGATGCATACGACGCACGCCGTTTGAACCCACTTCTTCGAATCCTTCGAGATCATTGTTGTATTTATAGATTCCGCGCGGCTTCATTCAATATGAGCACGACTTTTGATCGTGGAGGAGAACTTGAATCATATTCCAAGACATATATGAATTCGAACAACAAGATCGAGGGAGGAAGAAAACAATCTATGTACCGCACCAACTCGACAAACTCCAGACTACCTAATGAACCTTTCGTAGACAACCGACAAGCATGACAGGCATGACAAGCATGACAGGCATGACAAGCATGACAGGCATGACAAGCATGACAGGCATGACAA
>BSBH01000116.1:0-33653 GCA_026013035.2 Dothideomycetes sp. NU30 | reverse complement strand
ATTTTTTTTTTTTTTTTATTTATATTTATTTATCTATTTCTCTCACATTTTTTTTTTTTCCTCCCCCCCCCCCCCCCCCCCCCCAATTCTTTGTTCTATTAGCTACATGAATGGGTTTTCCTCTTTCTCTTCATCGAACCCCCCAACGTTTGCTTGTCTTTTTGTATATAACGCTTAAATGGTACTTACATTCTACACATTCTACTTCGTCCCTGTTCTTACAAGTATCACTATTCCTCTATTGATCTTGATATACTCTTGGAAAGGTTTGGGTTTTCTTGATCATGTTTCATGATTTTGCACTGTACGCGGTGGGTCTTGTCTGAGTAGAGATTATATGTAAATTTCTGTGCGTGATAAAAAAAAAAAGTAGATATGGCTTCTTCTTCTTCTTCTTCTTCTTCCTGAGATGAGACTGTCTTCTTGCTTCGATTAGGTTTTGTCTAGATATCTTCTGACAGGGAAGACAAGGCCAGATACATCCAGACGCGAGGCAACTATCTGATTGAGCTGCGTCACAGATAATATCTCTGTCTATCCGATTATATGAGCGCCATGTATCTAATATCGAAAAAGACTCAAATCTTGACAACCTCGCGAGAAAAGTAAACAAGTGCAAATGTATAGTTATTCCTTACAATAGACAAAAAAAAGGGAAATATGATTGAAAAATTGGTTAAACGACTCTCGGGAAATATTTACTGGTCGTCAATGACGTGGATGTACTTCTTCTCCTCTCTCTTCTCCTTCTCGGTCATAGGGGGCAGATCGTAGTAGGATGAGCTGCGGTATCCTTGCTATATGAGTTGTCAGTACTGATGAAACAAAAGTGTTAGTCAAATTTGGGAAACGTACCAGGTAGTGGTATGTGAAGTTTGCAAGATCGGCAGGCTCAATGTCAAGGTCCTTGAAAGTCTTGGCCGACGGGTCGATGACTTGGTCGAGGAACTCGCGGACGACTTGGTCTCTGCTAGTGGTTGGCCACCAGAGAAGCTTGTTGAGGACGTCTGCGATGGGACCCATGACGGCCTTGGGCACATTTACATGACGTCTCTCCTTGAGGATTTCACGGTCGACCAACTCCTTGATCTCGGCGAGCTGGTATTGCTTAGGGCCGTAAAGCTCGTATGTTTCACCAGCAGTCTTGTCATCGTACAGCATCTTCTCAAGAGCAGCACCAACATCAATGGCGTGGACGGGCCAGAAGCGCTCCTGCATGTGGTTGGAAGTGATGACGTTGGCAACGTTGGCTAGACGGTGGAGAAGACGGTCCTCGAAACCAAACATGGGGGCAGGGCGGACGATGGTGGTCTCGGGGAAGATGTTACGAACAACCTCCTCACCACGAGCCTTTGTGCGGTAGAACTCCGAGGGAGAGTCGAGAGCGGCCGAGTGAGATGAGACGTGAACGTAACGGTCGACATCGTACTTGGCGACAGCGGAAGCAATACGATGAGAACCCTCAACGTGGACGTCCTCGAGATCGAAGTTCTTTGTTGAGTAGTCGCGGCCAATCAAGTTGTAGACAATGTCGGAGTGACGAACTGATTCCTCGATGGAAGCTGTGTTGCGGAGATCCATTTCCTTGAGATTTTGTCAGCGCATGTTGGCGCATGGAAGGTGCTTTGTATCAAGGCATACAATGAAGACGACACGACCCAAATCACCAGAAACCTTGAGATGGCGTTTGGCCATCTCCTCGCGGAAAGGAACGACAACGGTGCATCCGGCGCGGGCTGTAGGGAAAACTCAGTATATGTGAGAGCAGTGCGGAAGGGGGCGTATGGGTACCGAGTCTGTTGACGACGTAGCGGCCGAGGAAACCAGTGGCTCCGAAGACGGTAGCGGTATGACCTTGGATGTGTTAGTCTATGCGGGCCAATTGAACACCGGGCGTGGGCGAGACGGACCTCCAAGGGATGATCTGGTAGTTGATGTGTTAGCAAGACAATGGCACGGCAGCAGAATTGCATATATGGCAGCAAGTTGTACCTTCCGCCCGAGATTCTGAGGATGGGCTTGCCGGTTCTTGTGATGGCAATGTCCTGAATGCTTCGTGATTGAACGCGAGGGAAAGATTTGGTCAATGAGGGGCCGGCGCGGGCAAGCTGCTTTTGCAGAGCCATGCTGCTCGCGAGGTGGCTCATGGTGAGTGTCGTCGTCGTCGTCTATACCAGAACCAAAGTCGATATACTGCTACTGCTCGCACCTGCCGCCAATGGTCAGCAATGCGAGGTACTTGCCAATTCTCGGCAATTTCCGCTCCTTCCGCCTGCTGCTCTTGCTTGACTTGTGCTTCTCGAAACGCGGTTTGAGCACGGACGCCTGACGGCATCGCTCCTACCTCAGTGATTGAACGAACGCCGACAGCTCTGGCCTAGTCTTTGGACAACTGCAGTGCTTCATCCCATCAAGACACACGACCTCTGAGGCAAACACTTTCCTCGCCATCACAGACCCCTCTCGACCTCTACCCTCCCTCTATACCCATCTACCATGGCCAACATGGACGTCGACACAATCCCTAACCTGCTCTCCGAGCAGCGTGATGCCGCCCCCGATGATATGCAACACTACTTTCTCGACTTTGAGGACTTTTGGGAGCGCAAGCTATGGCACGAGCTGACCAACTCTCTCGTCCAATATTTCCAACACGATCAGAGCCAAAAACAGCGCTTGCCGCTCTACAACAACTTCATCAAGACTTTCGCCGAGAAGATCAATCAACTCCAGCTTGTCACACTTGGTCTTAGCACCGCTTCACAATGTCAAGGTATAACATATCTTGGTCCTATCTGACCTTTGTCTCGCGTGCTGACCACCCACTCAGATGACCACGAACGCTTCACATTCCTCACCAATCTCGCATCTGGCGTCGACAAGCCGGCCTCTCAAGACGCCTTTGTCTACGCAAAGACTGCTGTAGCCAACGTCGAACTCCACCTGAAGAAGTACGAAGATGCTCGCAAGGACTTGGATGAGTGCGAAAAGATTCTAGACACTTTCGACTCGGTCGAATCGGTCGTCCACGCCTCCTTCTACCGCGTCAGCGCCGACTACCACCAGGCAAAGAGTGAATTCGCCGCTTACTACCGCACCACCCTTCTCTACCTCGCGTGTATTGATCTCGACACGCTTCCTTTACAAGACCGCCGACGGATCGCCTACGACTTGTCGGTTGCTGCTCTCGTTTCCGATTCCATTTACAACTTTGGTGAATTGCTTCTCCACCCTATCCTCGATACTCTCAAAGACACTGAACACTCGTGGTTACGCGATCTGATCGTTGCCTTCAACCGTGGCGACCTACGCGCTTATGATGTCCTTGCTGCACACATGAACAAGAACGACTTGCTCAAGCAACACCAAAACTTCCTTTACCAGAAGATCAGCTTGTCAGCTCTGACAGAGACCATCTTCCGCCGTGCACCCCACGACCGTGCCATGACTTTTGCCGAGATTGCCAACGAGACCAAGGTCCAACCAAATGAGATTGAGCACCTCATCATGAAGGCGTTGAGCTTGGGTTTGGTGCGTGGTACCATTGACCAGGTTGCCGAAGTCGCTAGGATATCTTGGGTCCAGCCCAAGGTTCTGGACAAGGGTCAGATCCAGGGCATGCGCAGCAGATTGCGCGAGTGGGACGAGGGTGTCAACAAGCTTGGAAACTGGATCGAAGGTGCTGGTCATGAAGTATGGGCAGCTTAAATGAGCACATGGATACCGGTCATACGGCGGTATGGCGAATTACGAAGGAAGAACTTGGCATTCAATGGCATATGGATGTAATGCATGGGTCTCAAAAATGATGAGGGACTCTGGGTAGACCAGGGTCTGTACAATAGAACAACTTCTGAATCCTGTGAAAACTTCCTCAAGTCGAAACTTATGTGACATGTATGATAGCAACAGTATTATCGACAAGCATTTGTGAATGTCTATCTCCGATTGGGACACGCTATTCCTCATGGTCGTTGCGTATCTATATGAAAAGTTGAGCGGCGCCATCACGCAAGCACACTCACAGAACGGAAAGTCGTCGCCGACCACGGAGCCCACAATCGCCATCGCATACGTGGGGAACCATCTACCAGAGCCTTAATTCTTTTCCCATCATCACAACTTCGAAATTCGACATGGCCGACGCTCTTGAAGAAGCCCAGGCAGAGGGCAATGTCTTGAAGGACCTATTCTCCGGTGCGGTCGGTGGTGTTGCGCAAGTGCTTATCGGTGAGTCTTCAATTGATTCTCAATGTCTGCTTCCAGTCATAGCAGAGTCCAACCGTTAGGGACATGTACGGAAGAACTTAGGAATCTGAGGTGCTTATGTTTTTCTCTGGGTCTTGGGTTGTAATTGAACTGGAAGGCAGATCCGTCTCTAGATAGTCCGGCAGTCCTGGTAGAGACGCTGCATTTCGCGATCCGATGGCATGGTCTAGGAATCTTGAGAAGAAGTATGACTAACGATATTTGTTACCAATAGGTCAACCATTCGGTAAGATTACAGAAGAAATTTCGAAGAGTATGAATTGCTCGTCCTGACGAAGCGGATCAAAGATATCGTCAAGGTTCGCCTACAGACCACCACGCAATACTCTGGTGCTCTCGATGGTGCAACTCAGATCCTCAAGAATGAGGGTGCTGCTGCCTTCTACAAGGGAACTCTTACGCCCTTGATTGGTATTGGTGCTTGTGTAAGTCTGATGTTTCCTATCTCTTCCTCTTTCTCTACATCTCAAAAGCAAGGAAAAAGTACATATCTATAATTGTTGAGGAGCTTGAGCAACAAGACCAAGACGAGCAAACCTACTCCAAGCAAACGTAACGAAGCAGTATCCTAACAATGATATCAACAAGGTTTCCGTACAATTTGGTGCATTCAACTATGCCAAACGCGCCTTTGAGCGTCAAAACGCAGCAAACAGTGCACTCTCAACACCCAAACCACTCTCCTACACCCAATACTATGCCGCAGGAGCCTTTGCCGGTCTAGCCAACACTCTACTCTCATCCCCCATCGAACACATCCGTATCCGCCTCCAAACCCAACCCCACGGTGCAGCACGCCTCTACTCCGGCCCCCTCGACTGCGTCCGCAAACTCAGCGCCCACGAAGGAGTCCTCCGCGGTCTCTACCGTGGCACATCAGTAACCTGGTTGCGTGAAGCCCAAGCCTACGGATGTTGGTTCCTGGCCTTCGAATACATGATGAATACTGACGCCGCACGCAACGGGATTGCGAGAAAGGAGGTTCCGACTTGGAAGGTTGCCATGTATGGTGGTCTTGCCGGAGAGGCGCTTTGGCTCGCTAGTTACCCCTTTGATGTCGTCAAGAGTAAGATGCAGAGTGATGGGTTTGGAGAGAAGCAGAGGTATAAGAGTATGAGGGATACTTTTGCTCAGACCTATAGGGGAGAGGGTCTGAGAGGGTTCTGGAAGGGGTTGGGTCCGACTTTGTTGAGAGCTATGCCTGTTTCGGCTGGTACATTTGCTACGTATGTTCTTTCTTCTCCTTTTCCCTTGTCTTTTCATTTTTGTTGGAGAGAGGAAATTTTGGAACGAGGCTAACATCTTTGTAGGGTTGAGTTGACCATGCGTCTGATCAGCTAAAGTTGGAAATGGCGAGTCTTGACGGAAGACAGGATTTGAATGGAGATGGCATTAGCGACAAGACGAATGCTTCAGAACACGAACATTCGCAAGGCAAAAGGAAAACAGTTATGTGAAAAAGTCCACTTCATCAATACGTTATTTATGTAAGACAAGAATCAACCAGCCTTCCATCTACGTCCACCTCCTTGATGCCAGAGCCACACGGCCTCAGTAGCATACGCCTGTGCACTGACATGCTTACCACCCGCCGCACCTTTACCTTCACTCTCTGCCACGCAGATATTAACCACATTCTCTTTTTCCACTTCATGCCACAATCCCCTGGCCAATTCCGCCAAAGTATCTTCAGCACCAACAGTGCCCTCCCCACCATCTCCGGGGTTGCCAAACTCGCCCTTGCCAAGTCTATACAATATCCTTCCCAGGGTCTGGAAAGCAACGCATCTCTGCGCGGGCACACTCGATCTCGCCAACATGGCAAGTTCGGAGATGGTATAGCCTGCAGCATCTGGAGAATCGCCGTGATGATGCAGACCAAGTGTCACGGGTATCTCTGCGGCAACACTGGGAGGTATCAAGGCGCCCTTGAAGGAGAAGCGAATATCTTTGGGGTCGAGTGAGGACTGAGAGGCTGAATAGGTGTTTGAAGGGGCTGAAGTCATCCATTCTAGCTTTTCGGGGTCGGAGGGTAGGTCTGGGAAGTACTTTTCGTGGAGGTCTGAGAGGAAGTTTGGATCTGAGGGGTCGAGGGAAGGGGGTTGTGGAGGTCGAGGGAAGTGGATCGACGAGTCTAAGGGGAGAGCGACTTGGGAGGCCACTTCATTGCCTGTTTGATTTTGGTCGTCGTCGCTTAGTGTGCCCTTTTTTAGGTTGTTGCTGTTCTTTGGTTCATCGGAGGGACTGGGTTCGGCGAACTCTACGGTTTTGCGAGGGACGGACGGGTCTACTTTCGGCTTTTGCTGTTGGGCCTGTTGTTCTTCCTTCTTCTTGATTTCTTCCAAACCGGGAAAGTCTTCGTTGCTTCCTCCTTCTTCGATGGTCGCGCGAGCAAGCAGACGCTGTATCAACGAAGAGTCGAGAGAGGAAAGCAATTCATTCCTTTCTTCCTCAATCTCTTCTGGCGACATTTGTGCGATCCTCTGACGATTCTCTTCATCAATCCTCCGTCTTTCTGTTGTCATGAAGTCTTCCTCGTGGTCTGGTGGATTCGTGGATGCAGCTGGAGGTGCCATTGTGGATGTCGAGCTTGATGGAGCATCTTGCTGCCTAGTTTGCTTGAATCTGGATTGAACATTCCGTTTGCGATGGGCAGGAAAGCCATTTTGCAGGTTCTTCGAGACAGGCGGTTGTGGCGGTAGAGGCGCGGTCGCCGGAGCACGCTCTTGCACGTCGCTGATGAAGTTGAAGGGATTGAAGACTTGGGCTCTCTCGTTTATTTGAGGCGTGTCATCGGCGTCAAAGTCTTCTATATTGAATTTCTGCCCTCTGAGCGTCATGTTGTGGAAATGTTGTGCTGGAAATGTAGATGTACAAAGCAAGATGGTGCAGCTAACACATGCTTGTTGCTTACAAAAATTAGACGAGCATCAGAGTTGACGCATGGCATGACGCTAACGTCGGGCGCAACCGTAACCTAAATTCTTATCTCCATCTCAAGACCCTTGGACATCTGGTGTTCCATCCACGAGAAGAACCATTTTCCTGAATCAATGCCCGCCTCGGAACGAGAACCTGATAACATGAATAGCATCAACACATATCGAGGATGGCATGACCGCATATATGCAGACGTACCAGACCTCTTGCTAACATCCGGTGCTGGTAACGCGAGCCAAGCTTTTCTAGAAGATAATAGGATCATGCCCTCGCATCGCTTATGCTTACCTACCGGCTCGTCACGCTCGTGGCTAGAGTCATGTTGATGGTCCAAGAACAAGCGACCGCTCTCCGGAGAGGAAACGACATTGTTCCAAGTCTGTACTCTGCAAAGCACTATCGACAGAACTGACCATAGCAATGATTGAAGAGGGAAAATGATGATACATATGGATATGATGCAATATAGGGAGGGCGTGTATTCAGGTCCCGAAGAAACCAGCCTACCTTTAGCTTAAACCGAATACACGGATGTCATGCCCCTCGTGCCTGTTAGCAGATCAAACCTGGCCTGAGCTGGTTTTTGTTTGATCGTTCTCGGCCACTTGTTCCCGTCGTCGGCCATTGCCAGTACAGCACAGCGCAAGCTTGGGGTCTTTCCAGTACCCTCGTTCTCGTTCTCTAAGAAGCCATCTACGCGCACTTCCTGTCTCTTTCTCTCCCTCTTTCTCTTTCTTCTTCGCAATAACTTCCATTTGACTCTTGCTGTTTGCCTCGTCCGTTCCCTCCTTAAAAATCCTACATCTGATACTCGTCGATTCATCAACTTTCCATCGACCTTCAACTTTCCGACCCAAGTTAGACAACACTTGAAGCAGCATTGTCTGTCCTGACGATTGTGTTGTAGTGTAACTTCACTGTCGTCGTCTTCGTCACCCAGAAACTGCGGAGCCAGCTTTTGAAAGCGTTGTCGGCTTGCTGCGGTCGCTTTTCACAGGTCCGCCGAACAGCTTCCTTCAAGTGGTTTGCCCGCATTTAGCACGAGGCTCTGTTAACGATACAGCACTTGTTCACCTTTGCAACAAATTTCATGGTGGCTTTGTAGGCTTGATCTTGAAGTTCGCCATTCTCGGGTCTTCTTTTTCTTGTTGTTGTTATATTTCTCCTTGGTCGTCAGTGGCCAAACTACCACACTCGACCCTTTTTTCCCCATTTGGTGTTCGTCATGGCTCCTGCAGGAGACGGACGAAGCTCAGATGGCTCGTCACCAGTCTCTTCCCCTCCACAATATCTTCCCGACACAATTCATGTCGCGACGTCGCAGCCCCAATTCCTTCGTCCTGGAGATGTTGCATTTCCCCAACTTTCTGGTCCATCACAACCACAGCCCCCTGCTTCAACAATCTCGACTTCCGTAAATGGCAACGCCAAGACTACAACAAATGTTGCAAATAAACCCGAAAAAGTCAAGAAGCCACGCAAAAAGAAGGACCCCGATGCAGTGACCGTCAAGAAGACTGATGAGCCACCAAAGGAAAAGAAGCCCAGAAAACCACGTGCTCCGAAGGATCCCAATGCTCCGACTGGTGCACGAAAGAAGCAAAAGACCGCTGCAGATGCATCTACCAGTGCTGCGGCAGCGAATAGCAACCAGCCGACAATTAATGACATGGTTGGCAAATTCCAGACTCCAATGACCCCATCACATACCGTCTCAGCTGCCACCTCGGCTCCTGTCATGGTTCAAGAGCAAAAACCAATCATTGCGGCACCTTCTGCGACAAGGCCTGCTTCTAGTGGACAAAGATATGATCCTATCCGGGCAGCCATGACTGTAGATCCCTATGCCGCACCAACTCCTCCTACTTCTTCACTCCAAGTATCACCTCGCATTCACAGAGCGAGTGCGTCGCCTGCCATCGCAAGTCTCATGAACCCTCCGACCCCTTCTGAAAGCATTGCTCCTACCCCCACCCCACGAGCAGTGTCTGTGCAAAGCAAACAAGCAACTACCAATGCAGCGGTGTCAAACGCTAAAAGTAACGCACAGCCTGAGGTTCACGCTCCAGTAAACACTTTCACAGCTCGGTCACCTAAAGACTTCACCGTCAAACCCACACCTACAGAAGACAACATCACCGCAATGGAGATTGACCCACCCTGTTCCATGGATGCTGCGTCTGGCAAGACCAGTGACAAGGAAAAGGAGAAGGAAAAGGAGAAGCCTGCCACAAAGCCTTCAGCACCTGCGCAAAAGGCCAAACGCACCTCACCGCCAGTGGCCTCAGGGAGTGGACTACTCTCTGGCAGTGACTTGTTCGGTGGTCCCTCTGCCGACAGTGACGATCACACTCGCCATGGGGTCAACATTGATATCCGGATTCCGCTCAACCCTGCGGGTAACAACACAATCAACATTGCACAAGAAATCCTCAAGAAATACGGCAAAGACGCCATCAACCCTCGCGCAGCCGCTCACCGTGAACGTCTACTGCAAGTAGCTGCTGCGGCCAACCGCCTAGAGCCTGGCACAGGCGATGACATGTCTGTCGACCTCAATTCCGAAGCCGAAAATGATAGCAACGTCGAGATGGGTGGTATGGAGGATGAGAACAAGGCTGGAGAAGCTGCTGATGGAGATCAACCCAAGAAGCGCCGCCGTAGAAAGGTGGAGGACTACGACAAGGAGGATGACTTTATCGACGACACAGAACTGGCATGGCAGGAGGGTGCTGCGGTCGCTAAGGATGGCTTCTTCGTCTACTCCGGCCCGCTTGTACCTGAGGGAGAGAAGGCACAAGTTGAAAGGTATGGGTTGTTGATCATCATTGTTCATTCTATGGGACTAACAATCTCCCAGCACTACAAGTTCTGGACGTGGAAGAGGCCGTGGCCGTGGACGCGGTCGTGGAGGTGCGACAGGAGTCACACATGCTCAGCTCGCAAACAAGTCCGAGACTGCTTCCGCAGCCGCCTCACCTCCATCAGGTAGAGGAAGAGGGCGTGGTCGTGGCGCCAATGCAGTTCGCAAGCCACGCATTACCAAGGCCGAGAAAGAGAAGATGGATATGGAGAAAATGCAACGTGAGCGTCAAGCCGCTTCGATGAAGGTCGAGACAACACCAGCAGCGCCTGTATTCTTGACGCCTGCAACCGTTCAGTAATCCTGAAGTGCACACGGAGACTTACTTGCGGTTATCATTTTTTTCTCAGGGGTTAATTACAGATACGGTTCATATGGAAAGCAAAGCATAGCAAAGGGGTTCGCTGGGAAGGTTACGAGGGCGTTTGCATCTTGCTTCACTGCCCAAAAGAGTAACTGGAGTGTTTTCGGCGTTGATTGAATGTTTCCTCCATGGCTCTTATTTCCTTTTTCGTTTGCCTTTTTCCTACCTCATTGCGCTACTTTAGGATGCTACTCTTGCTTGAAGAAGAGCGAATCAGAAAGAATCTTTTCTATTCTGACGCAATCATTATAAAATTGTCTTGTGAATTCTACGGTTTATTGCTGTAGACGAAAGCACTTTAAAGGCGAAACGCGAGAAATCGCGTCGCCCGCGTCTTCCCGACTTTCCACTTCCTAGGTCTACCTTCGCACCAACACCAAACACCTATCTATCTGATTAATCTCCTAACTCCCTTCCCAAGAAATCAGTATCAATTCGACTCAAGAGGATAAACAAGCCAGCGAATAACCACGGAAGTCAAAAATCATCAGACCATATAACGGAGACAAAAAACCAAATCGAAAAAATGCTCGCGATCAGAAAACCGGATGATACGACACCGAGAGTTGTTGCGAATGTGCTGCCTTGCAGGATCCAACATAACGGACCTGTTCACGCGACGACCCGGCATTGGAATGTTGAAGTCGATGATGACAAGGAAGATGTGAAAGTCGAGGGAAGAGAGAATGTGATGAAGGGCGAGAAGGACGAGAAAATGGAAGAGGTAGATGCAGAGGCAAAGAAGACATCGACAACGTATACTTCATATTTCCGAGGAAGGAAGTTATGTGGAAGAAGTATCCGGATACCTGAAGGCTATAAAGGTAATGAGTTATCTCCCCTTTTTGTTTTCATATCTCCAATCTTCCCGGTAGCGAGAGTGGTCTACTATTGTCTAGTTTTCCACGATCTTCTCCCACATGGGCTTTTCTCTTTTTCATAAGGGAAGGAAGCAAGGTCCGGACTTTGTGTATCGAGACTGACAAGTTCTCTCAATCTAGGTCTCGTGCTTGAGAAGACAAACACAGTCCTCCAACAACCTCAATCACAACAAGTTTATCCACAGGATGAAGACACAGATCCACTACAACAAGAACACCAACAAGAAATCAAACTCCTGAACCAAATAGCAACGTTCGATGAGATAATGGTTTGGGGTCATGAAGCCTTGCCCGAAGAATCTCAAGATGGGTTTGCCAGAGGCGTGCGAGAATGGATCGGATTCGCTGGTGCCGTAAGTTTCCTCTTCGTTTTATCTTTCGTTCTCTTTTGGCTTTGTGGTTGTTGAATTGCACTGATGTTTGGGTTCAGATGCATTCGTATGAGGATTGATCATCTTGAAGGTCGAAGATCGAAGACTGAGGATTCAAGTACCGAGAATTTACGTGCATACAAATTTTGGACTTACAATGGTCGGTCGAATGAAATAACCTACCGATACGGGGAGACATGCAATCGACTCTTACAGATGGGTGTTACTAGGAAGACAACTATCGGAGCTAATGATGAATACAAATCAGACCTTCTCCATATAACTTATTGTTTGCGGCTGAAAGTGAATTTTATTGTTTGTACAATCCAGAAATACAAGCTACCTTCCTCAACGCCTAGATATCGTTTTTTCCACCACAATGCATCTATGCTTTACATGAGAGTTTTTGTACAGAAAAATAGCCCATTCAAGACTTGCGCCTCAAAGCAAATACGCCCTCATCAGTAGCTTCGGCCTGCTCTCTAGCCTGTTCAACCTGGCGAAGCTCCTCCTTGTCCTCGGCAGACAGCTCTTCACCAAGTTGTTGCCTCTTGACAGCGATGAGTCTACGAAGAAGAGGATCGGCTTCGGCCTTGCGCAACTTGAGAGCAGCACGATAACTGCCACCCTCGTAGCGGTTCTTGCCCTTGCCTCCGTCTTGGGCATGGAGTGCATTAGCCTCTTGCTGGGTCATGGGCTCATCGAGCATGTCATGTGTCTCCTGCTCGTACATGGCTCCAGACTCGGCATCGACCTGTTTGCTCTGAATGTAGGAATCGTTCTGGTCCTCGGGGAGATCGAAGGTGGCGCGGTTGCGACGTAGCTTCTCTCTGAGCTCGGCGAGGTCGGATGTTTCGGCGGGTAGAGAATTGGGAATGTGCATGTCGAAAGCGGCCTCAACGGCATCGTCTTCAAAGTTGGCGAATTGAGCGTACTCGAGAGCACTGATCATTGTTGTGTCGACATTCTCCTGGACGGCACGATCCTCATCTACAGATACTGAGGATGTCACGGCGCGTTCATCAATATTTTCATTGTTGACCTTCTCGTTGACGAGCGATTGTTCATAGGCGTGAGCAGCAGCGATCTGATCAGCGGTAGGGACCTCGAGACCGTGGTCAAACTGGTAATTGACGTTGCCTCTCGAGGCCTGCCTCAGGCGAATGTTCTTGCCGGTCTCAGCAGCGCGGCCGAGGACACCACCTATAAGATTAATGCAACGGAGACTGTTATTGTTGTTGTTAGCACGTGAACGAAATAAGGAGAATATGGAGGGGATGACAACCTGTCGTCGTTGGCAGGAATGGGGTAAGTGACCCAGGTGGGGTTTGCATCCGTGTCTATGACGCCAATGGTGGGAATGTTATTCAGGCCACATTCGTGCAGCAAGATGTAATTTTCCATAGGATTCAAGCAAACGACCAAGTCGGGTTTTAGGGCACCCTTCATGTCCAACTGCTCCTCGAAACCTCGAATCTCTTTGTCGTTCTCGTCGACAACCTTGGTGCGACATTTGCCGAGAATCTGAGGGCCGTTTGTGATACTGCCAGGAATCCAACGATCGAACAGATGGCAGCCACCAGCCAATTCTGCAGCCTTTGTGACGATCCTCGATTGGCCGTCGCGAGTGCCGACAAACAGAATGAGACCACCACGGGCGGCGACAGCTTGAACAACGGAAGAAGCTCTGCGCAAGTGGGAGGCCGTCTGATCAAGAGAGATGATGTGGATGCCTTGACGGACACCAAAGATGTAGCGAGCATTGGCGGGGTTCCAGAGAGAAGTCGAGTGGCCAAGATGAGACTGAGAGGCCATGAGGAGCTCGAGAGTGATATCGTCGGGGGCCGGAGGGTTTGTGATCTGTGTGTGAGGCTCGTATAGAGGCTTGACGACAGCGCCGAGCTGACTGGTCATTTCCTTGTGGGCTTGGAATCTTTTGTAGTCACGAGCAACCTCGTCGCCTTGGGCCGGCGGTTGAACTCGCGAGGATATGCTGTATGTTGTCGCCTCGGCCGTCTGCTGCCTCTGGATGGCGGTCGTGTGAAGGCATCGCGCTGGTTTGGCCACGGCTCTGCGGCCTGCGGAGAATGTGAGCGAGTGCGAGACTTGTAAGGAAGATCAAAAACTCGACATACCTTGCCGCAGGGCTATTGACCGTAATATCATGTGGGCGGAGGTGGTTGTCAAAGAGGCGGATGTCACTACTGGCGAACAAATCCATGGCCGAACATTTCCTCTCCAACATGGCATCGCACCTTCCGACTTGGATGTCTTGGCACCCCGGCCGCAGCTTCCCTCTCCATGTTCACGAATTATCATTGCACGGTCAGGTAAACTTCTGTGCAGTTGCTGACCACAACCAATTCTCACCCTGCTGCCATTGCATCTTTTGTCAGACTCGTATCTGACCAAGTCCGGCACAGTGGGCGCCTTTCATGCCATGTCGACGCCAGCCGTACATCTGGATCTCGGATGATGCTCTTGCCCAAGCCTACCGTCGCTTTGCCAACACGTGCGCTGTCCGTCCTGGTCACGGCCACAGCAGGCGCAATGGAAGCCATGTCCCCGGCCCATTGGAGGCCCGCAAACGACAGGCCAAGAGGCGCATGGTCGGTCTCGCCATGGGCGGTGCTCCTCCAGCCATGCCCGACTTTGCTGCCGTCTTCGATTTTGGAAGCTTCAACATGACCTCGCTGTGGAAACCTCCTGTCTCTGCCTCCTCAGTCCCGAACAGTCCTGCCATCTCTCCGCCGGCCACCCCTCCCGTGTCGCTCTGGGAGACGACATCACCGCTACCTTCAAAGGTTGTCGAAAAATCCCAGGTCGCTCCACAATCCATACCTCACACTGGACAACCTGAGCGCCCTCTGTTTGGTGTCGGTAGATTGCTATCCATGATCGGTCCCTGTCCCACATTATCTTGCATTCGGCAGGCCCATACACGCGTCTACGGTGACGACGACCGCGTTCCCAAGATCTTCGCCGAGGCTGCATTTGTTTGTTTGCTCAAGCACGCCGAACCGTCTGAAATCATCCAGTTCCTCCAAAGCGATTTGAATACTCCAGAAGCCCACAAAACACACGCATACTTGGTGTTTCTATGTCGCCACCAGTCCCATTTCACCTTCTTTTCCGACTATGTACAAGTCGTGTGTGACAAGGTCACTTTAGGCACCATATCTGAGCAAGAGTTGCACGACATCATCTGGGAGCTACATCGTATGCCTGACAGGGTTTTCTCTTCTTCTGAACGAAGGCATATTGCTGTGCTTAGGTCTTGTCGTCTCTTGCTCAATTCCTTCATCGAGTCTTGTCGCGGCCGAACTCAATCTGAACTTGTTCTCGACGCTCTTTACTCTGCTTTTGGTTCTGTCGCCCACCTACCCGAAGCCGCCAACCTCATACTTTTCCACATGCGTTCCCTTGTCCGAGATGCAATATACAATCAACGAGCCCTCGAGAGACTTGGACGCTTGTTCTCTAGTCTTCCTACTAAGGAAGGTCAAGACATTCGACGTTCCGTCACATCTGAACTCCTCTCCCATCTTCCCAAATTTAATGAAGCTGATTGTGGTCTGAGCAATCCGCCAATCTTGGACGGTGCAGAGCCTTTGGATGACTCACGAACCTTAAAGAGTCTTGTATCGTGGCTGGAACGTCTCTGCAAGTCCACACCCGAGGTCAAGGACCCTTTGTCGCCTTTATCCTGCGGCATCTATCCTCTGCTTGTTAGCACCTATGATCCTAGTCATCTTGCACCCTTTTTCAATCTTTTGACACCGGCCGAGGTCTCTCTTATCATGCTTCACTACTGGGTGAAACCTTTCATTCTAGGAAATCAGGCCTCGGTTCCCATGCGTGATATGAAAGTTACTCACCGAAGATCGACTTCATCTGCTTTCCCCTTTCAAAAGTATGGGGTGACATATACTTACTCAAAAGCACAGAAACCAACGGCAGAATTGGGCTCCAAAGTGTTTGAAGACATCGATGAGAGGCTCAGAAAGTTTTACAAGACGTTCAGTAGGCCTGGTGATCTCAGCGCGTACGTTCAATTCCTCAGACTGCTCGCCAAACACCAGTACCGATATGATTTCTGGCTTATTCAGATCATGAACATAACACTGAAGAGAAAGAAGGCCAAACCTCTCAACCAGCTGTATCCTCTCATTTATCGGATGATCAGGGAAAAGGTCGAAATTCCCTACAGTATTGCATCTTCTGTAATACAAATGTTCATCGACGATGGAAAGCCCAACTGGGCGTACACCGTCTTCAATCGACCCGGCGCCAACTCATGGCTATCAGAAACCCCCGAGCTCATTCTGATGCTCATTGACCATGGCTACGTAGGAGATGAACTATGGGCTATCCTCAATAAGCCGGAATACAGCAATTCATTACCCGTGAACCAGCGCACGGTACACAAGGACCCACTAACTCAAGACCGTGTTGAATTGATGCATCACGTGGCCTGGGCCCTTGCCAAATCACCTTACTTGTCCACGAGACAGGCTTTCAGAAGGGTGACGGATGTTGTTCACTACCTTCGAGACCGTGGGGCTGAAATGTCCAGCTTGGTGTCACGGGCGCTCGTATTTTCCGGAGTGGTAAGGCCGCTCCGAGAAGGTGCTTGGGTCAGCACAGTCAAGTTCGAATGGATTCTTGAGCATGTGCGTAGACTCGAGGGCAGCGAAGTGGCACAGCAATTGGACGAAACAGTCTTCGCATTGAGGACTGAGAACCTGCAAAATGAAAAAGAATCAATGGAGGCGGTAGCGAGTACCATGGAAATGGAGACTGAACGGATAGCACGGCAGTACGCCAAAAGATTTGGGTACAGATGGAGGAGAAAGGCACCGGTCTTGAAACCTGGAGAACCCCAGAAGCCATACCGTTTGCCTCATGTTATCAAACCATACAAACTGTCCGTTTCTAAGGACTAATGGTTATGCTAAGAATTACGGAGACTTGGGGAGACAGAAAAAAGCCGTTTTGAAGATACCCGGTCAGCTTCGACCACAGATATGTACATGTATAAAACACTACTTGATATGAATGAATCCTTGCCGATTTTCATGAGCAGGAAATGCTTGTCTGCTTAGCAGGGGCATCTCTTTCGCAACTCCACAATGGCCTTGGAGCCCATGAAATATGTAGCCTGTCGGGCAGTATTAGCAGATTGACCAGGTGTGCTGCTATCGTGGAAGAATGTATGACTGTACTGATCGTGATGTGACATGCAATCTCCTCGGTCTGGGTTTGCTGGAGCTTTTATATTACGCAACAGTCAGTTCATCAGCACGACAAAACAAGATTAAGTCACAGAGACTTGGAGTTGGGTAGTTTAGTATTATTAACTGCGAGAGTGCAGGCAAGAGCAAAAAAGAAATGCGGCAAAAAGATATCGACGCCCATGTGGTTCGAACACATGCTCCCGAAGGAATCAGATAACGGTCACGTAGCTCCTGAGGAGGAGACGATTCAAGTCTGACGCCTTAACCACTCGGCCAGAGCGCCACTGTTGAATTTCAGCTTGATAGCTAGCAATATATTGTTCAGATGTGTCCGTGAGCACAGTTTAATGCAACCGCGCTTCCCCATCAATCCCCGCGGGAGTGTGTTCGCCGCCGATCCCAGCCCGGACTTAGCAGTAATTGGGAGAGCGTGTTATGTCGTACGCGGCTCTGACGAGGCGCATACGTACAAAAGTGATCGCGAATAGAGACTGAGATCTAGAGCCTCGGGGAATGTAGTTGTTGTATGGGAGCAGCCATCATGGACAACAACTCATCATCCCCCAAGCTTACCAAGAAGCACTCGCTTGCCGACATTCGGTTTCCATCGTCGGGTACAGCTTCAGCACATGGCTGTGGTATGTTGATCGGGCGAAATTTGGTTAGAGACATGTCACTGATGGATTGTACAGACCATGTCAAGAGCCAACTTGAACACTCCGAGGAGGAATTCACCAAGAAGTATACGACTTTGATGCAGACGGTACACAAGACGGGAGCAATCACACCACATCTGTCCACGTCGTCCATCTCGCTGAAACCGAATTACCTCTGTATGCAATGCTCAAGCGTCTTGACATGGGATCAGAGAGACCAGCATGACTCGGTACACAGCTTCTGTAAGACAGGCCAGGACTACAACGGAAGAGGCATGTTCTAACAAAGTCATAGGCGTCGAGTCGAGTAAAGGTCACATCTACTGTCGGGAGTGCGAGGACTTCGTATACGACAACACTCTAGAGGAGATCCGAACACAGCAAGGTCCGCGAAAAAGAAGTTTCGAGGAGTCTGGGAACAATACTAATAGACCACAACAGGCAAGAAACGCAAACATGCAGTCTTCATGTCCGACGTGGACAGTAAGATCCTCGCCGCAAACGCTTCGGCAACACCATGTCGCGCCAAAGGTCTACGAGGTCTCTACAACATGGGCCAGACATGCTTCATGTCCGTAGTCCTCCAATCCCTTATCCACAACCCATTCATCCGCGCATTTTACCTCTCCGTCGGTCATCGAGCCAACGACTGCGAGCGCGAAGCCTGTACATCCTGTGCCCTTGACGACATCATCACCGAGTTCCACAGCACAGAAAAAGCAGAAGGATACGGTGCCGTAGCAATGCTGCAAGGAAGTTGGAAAGGAGGGGGCAACCTAGCCGGTTACCAACAACAAGATGCTCACGAGTATCTCCAATTCATACTAAACTCCTTACACACGACAAGTTTCGAAGAAGACGAAAAGGAAGAAAAGGCAGAGGATTGCAGTTGTGTGATTCACCGCAGTTTCTGTGGTTTGATGAAGAGCACAGTCATATGCTCTAAATGCAAAAATGTCACTACGGCGGTAGATCCCTTTATGGACTTGTCCTTGGACCTCAAGAGTACGGTGCCAAAGAAGAAGAAGAACGAGGCACCGGCTCCTTCTCATCCCATCGATCTGACAGAATGTCTCGATCGCTTCACCAGTCCTGAAATTCTTCAAGCCGCGGATTATCGTTGCAAGGAATGCGAAGGCCAACAAGCCGCTACAAAGAAACTTGCTTTGTCGAGGTTACCTCCTGTTTTACCTATCCACCTCAAACGATTTTCGCATTCAAAGACTTCGTCGACGTCGATTAAATTGGACAACAAGGTACATTTCCCGAATATCCTTGACCTACAACCTTATACTGCTCGAACAAAGCCGAAAAAGAGTAGTGGAGGCGAGACTAATGGCGGTTCGAATGGCACTGATGGTGCTGCTAAGGGTCAAGCACCTCGACCTTTGTACGATCTCAGCAGTGTCATCGTGCACAAGGGCAAAATGGATAGCGGACATTATGTCAGTTATGCCAGAGTGGACGATGAGTGGTTTCTTTTCGATGATAGCAAGGTTTGCTTGGTTGAGGAGAAGGAAGTACTCGCGGCTGAGGCGTATATGCTCTTCTATATCGTGAGGGAGATTGAGGTGTAAGGGATCAAGAACGGCGTATCGGGTTATCTTTAACAAACGGCTCATCACGAAGGAAGTTTCAATCGGAGGGTACAGAACAGCATTACTATATATACATGCACAAGGGGTTTTCGGATGACAGAATAGACTGTCGAAACGATGGAATGTTTTTCAAATCCATTCATTTAGTCTGTCATTCAACAAGGGCATTAACACCTAAGAGATCACAAAGCAGACTTTGACGTCAGATTCCAAATATCCGCGTCGGCATCAAATCCCACTCTACCTTCCTTCTCCAACTTCTTCAATACCTGCAAGACTCCCTGCTCGGCCGGCACATGCAAGTTCTCAGGAACATCCTTATAAACAACCTTAACCACATCCATAGACCCCCAACCCTTTTTCTCACTCCCCAAAACCTCCAAGATCTGGTTCTCACGCTCCTTTCGATGTCGAATGTATTCCTGGATCTTGGCTTTGCCGTCCGAAATCACGGCGCCGTGACCAGGGTAACCCCTCCCCCCGAATTCCTCTTTCATCTTTTGTAGACTTTGCATGTAGGCGGTCAGATCTTCGAAGACGGCGGTGCCGTGGCCTAAAACGTTGTCACCCGTAAACATTGCATCTTCTTCTTCCAAGATGAGGGCCATGTGATCGACAGTGTGACCCGGACAATGGAAAGCTCTTAGAGTTGCGCCCTGGGTTTTGAATACTTGACCATTGCTAATTTCCAGTTGGTCCTTTGAAGGTTGGTGTTTATGGATCTTTGGGCTTGGAGATAGGGAGAGTAAATCAGGTACTCCGAGGACGTGATCGTGGTGCCAGTGGGTTAGGATTACATCGCTTATGGTTGCTTGTTCTTGGTTCAGCACGGATTTCAGAGATGCGAGCCAGGCGGGCTTTCCTTCGCCCGTATCGATTAGGAGGCGGGTTGGTCCTTGGCCTACTAGGTATGTGTTTGTTCCTGTTTTGAGTAAGGGGTACCCTGTCAGATGTATTGAAAGATGAGGCATGTGAATGGTTTGATATACCTTGGAGGGTGAACTAAGACAATGGTTTTCAGAATTTGCATGCACAAGATGAGAGGGCTTGGTACTATAGATACCTTTCCTGGGTTGCCGCCTAGGATTCTGATCACTCGAGAACTGAGTCTCTCGATGTCTGGTAAATGGACTAGACTATTCGCCATGGTCTTGTTTTTTGTTTTCAAAGAGGTGCTTCTTCTGAGATGAAGAGCAGGATGACGGTAGCAATGAGCGGCCTTTAACGTTGATCTTTAGGTTTTTCTTTTCTCTCTTAGTAGTGGGCAGGGTAGTCACTGATAACACGAAGGTCAGCAGGAAGTAAATGATAGTCGTTTGTTTCAACGGAGATATCTCCACAAGCGAACCTCGGCTGAGCATGCTTGCTCTATTAGGGAGCTTCAGCAACGACCAAGTCTGTACAATTTCCTTTCTGGGCTTGGTATAAAACCCTCGCTTCAATTTTTCCGTTCGGACCTGGGATATCAAACATTATATCAAATACGGGAAACTCATAACCAGAACGAAACAAAAAAAATACAATCTTGACCAGAGACCAAGAACATCGACCATAATGGATTACGACGACGACGACACACCGTAAGCCGCAAAAGAAATACTGACGCCCTTGCTCCACAACCAATTCACTAATCCTACTGAAAGTCGTCTGGACCCAACAGCGCTCGCGGCCCTCCAAGAATTCTACTCGGAAAGGGACGCCCGAGAAAAACAGTTCGAAGACCTGAAGTCCTCGGCCGAAGATGATTTCGACTCTTCAAGTGCAAAGCCTCTATCCATGAACCTGTTTGCCGAGAGTTGGCAGGACAGTCAATTTTGGTATAGTGATGAGACCGCTACTGTGTTGGCGGAACAGTTGCTCGAGGGTGTCACCGAGGAGAGTTCTGTTGCTGTTGTTTCGGCGCCAAGTGTCTATATCCAGTTGAGGAATTTGCTTGTGAGTGCTGAAATCTCCTTTTGGTCTTTGAGTTGGAAGGGAGAAGAGAAAGAAGCGGCCTCGAAGTTAAACTTGGTACTAATTGAATCGATATAGAATGACAAGGAGAGATATCCGCAACGACCGCGGCTTATGTTGTTTGAGTTTGATGAGAGGTTTGCTGTGTTCAAGAAGGATTTCACGTTATATGACTTCAAGCAGCCTTTCAAGATGGACCGTAAGTCTCCTTGCTCTCTGTTCGCGTTATCGAAAGATAAACTAACTGGTATTGCAGCTAGTTTGAAAGGCACATTTGACCGAATCATCTGCGATCCTCCTTTCCTGAGTGAGGATTGTCAATCAAAGGGTAAGTGTAACCTACGCTTCGAAGAACCTGCAAGGCACATGCTGATGGTATGACAAAACAGCCGCTCTTACAGTTCGCTGGCTAGCAAAGTCTTGGACTGCCCCTGCTGAGACGCCAAAGGACAGTACAGCTTTAAAGTTGATTCTCTGTACTGGTGAGAGAATGGAAGAGTTGGCGCACAAGCTTTATGGAAAGGCTGGTATGCGTACGACTACGTTCCACCCTGAGCATTCCAAGGGCCTGAGCAACGAATTCAGGTGTTATTCCAATTTTGAATGCGAGAGCTGGAAGTGGCAGTCATAACATCAATTGAGAGATGCCAATGGTATATCTAGGCAAATTTAATTGATGTCGTCGAGGATAAAGACGGATTCTATAACATCGTAATGCAAGAGCTGCTTACAAGGAATGCAGAGAGCTACATATAGTAAAACCAAGACACGATATTATAGATAGTAATCAACGTAGACAAGGTAAACATTTCTAGAGTTGTTTTGGTAACATGGAGGAAAAGAAGTAAACCAACGCACGTCATTGTTGTTCTCGAAAACTCCACCCCGCATCGCGAGCTCTCTCTCGGTCTTCGGTCGGAGGGGCAGCGCATACAGCATCGAGACAAGAGCATCTTCTGACTTTACACAACAAAAGAACACTTCATACCACTCTTGTACAGTTTCAAATATCTCAATGAGAATGGCTTCCTGTATCTTCTGCAAGATCATCAAGGGTATACAACGCCGTCCCTCCTTCTAGCTTACCATCTTCCACCCGATTGTCAAAGACTAACAGTCACTCTCAACAGGTGATATCCCTTCGATGAAACTCTTTGAAAGCGACAAGACTTTTGCTTTCCTCGACATCAACCCCTTGAGTTACGGCCACGCTGTTCGTCTCTCGACCATCTTCCTCACCATGCCCGTCCAACCTACCACCAATAAGATAGATCTTGTAACTGACGACAAACAACCACAAACAGCTCGTTATCCCCAAACACCACGGCGCAAAACTCACCGACATCCCTGACGATCAACTCACCGAGATTCTCGTACGTCCTTCTCCAATCCAATCCCACCATACTTCCACTTCCAACCCCACAAGACAAATAAGGAAGCAGCAAGGAAGAAGGGGAACGAAAAAGAAAGGAAGAAGAAGGCTTGAAGAAAACGATGGTGCTGTTGAAAATCGAGGCTGACAAGTATATCAAAAAAAGCCAGTAGCAAAGTCAATCGCAAAAGCATGTGGTGCCGAGAACTTCAACATTTTGCAAAACAATGGAAGAATCGCTCATCAGGTCGTTGATCACGTAAGTTCTTTTGGTCTTTCCTTCTACCTTGCCTCCTCCAAGCTACGGAAGAAGTACTGTGGAGAGCTAACTAGAATACAGGTCCACTTCCACATGATTCCCAAGCCCAACGAGCAAGAGGGTCTGGGTATCAATTGGCCTCAGCAGCAGGGCAACCAGGACAAGCTGAAGAAGCTTCAACAGGAGATTATGAGTAAGATGTGAGAGAGAGAGACTCTGTTAATCAGACTCCGATGACGATGAATGGAAACGACTAGAGCAGACTTTTTTTTTGGAAGATACGCTGCAGAGACGGCAGAATTTGGTCACAAGTTGGAGCAACGAAAACAAACCAAAACTGTTTGAAACAAAAGACTTTTGATTGTGCTTTCAATGATTCTGTTGTGTGAAGGTAGTCAAGGAGAAGTTATGTGAACTATCGTTCAAACCATGCGACTGCACAAAGCCACACCTCCACATACCCAAGCAGGCCACCACAAAACCCACACCGTCACGCCTGTCCACACCCTTTCGACTTTCCAAGCCCAAGCAGCGGTCGCAATGACTTCATTAAAGCTCTTACCACCAACATGACCTGCAATCTGTAACACAGCAGGAGGAGAGCTGACAATCATGACTGCGGTAGCCACGACGCCAAGTGGTATCTTCACAGTCAAGGGCCAGGATTTTGGCGGTGAAAAGGGTCGAACAAAGGAAAGTGGTGATGCCATTATACCCACAAACAAGGCTTGTGAGAAGTTCAGTGTCGCAAGGGTGGAGAGGGCGGCACCGAGGAACATCAATGAGAAGCATTGAATCAGAGTGAAATCTTGAGAGGTCAAGCCTAGTTGACCGCGTAAGAAGAGGGCGAGTATGACAGGGGCCACAACAGTAGGAGTGATGATTGAAGCAAGCATCATTGGCGAGATCTAGGAAGGTCGTTAGTAGGGGCGCCCGATTTGGCAGCAGGGTGTTCGGACACATACCTCTCCCGGAATTTGATTCAAGAGATAAAATGGAATAAGACCTGATGCATGTATGCCGAGGACGGCGGCAAGTGGTCGAAACAGGTTTCGCTCTACTATCTCGAGGTCTTTTGTCGGTACAAGAGCCACTTTGTCACCCTCCTTAACCAGTGTCATGTCAGGCTTCTTTTCAGTGGTCGGAGATGCTGGGTGGGGTTGCTTCTGATTAGGACGTCCGCTTTGAACCCATAAGAGGATACAAGTTATGGTGAAATTGACCGCAACGAGCATAGCACTTGGAAGATATGTGCCGATACTGACAAAGCGATTGGCTTGCATGAGCAAGTAGAAGAAGAAACTCTGATGCAAGTGCTCGAGCAGGTTATTGACACTGCGGAAAAGACCTTCGACTTCTTTGCCGAGCGAGATCTCATCGTGCCAGCCATCACCAACCGTTTGCAGAGTGATGGCATCAACATGATAGGGCATGAAACTGCTATGAGGACCGCTAGTGTGACCAACTGCTTGGTTGAGCATACCCCTGAGCATGGTGTCGAGTCTTTCTTGATAGCTGTCATCGTGTTTCCACATGCGTTGAATTGTGCAGCCAATGCCCAATTGGCCTTGGGCAATGTTTACAGCCGTGTTGACCAAGTCAAGGTTGGGCAGTTGACCATTGACTCCATCATATACAACATGCAGCTTGTCAAAGCGATGTCCCCAAGGTCCTGCAGGGTAGTCGATAGCAATGGCAGCTTGTAGCGCACCAGCTTTGATGTTCAATGAAGAAACGGAAGCGGGATCGTGGGTGTCATGGTAGGCATCAACCCATGCATGAGGACCAAACGTGCTGTCTTCAGGGATCAAGACGATAATGTCCTTGGACCAGATGGACCAGCGCTTGAAGTAGCGAGCCAGAGTCAAGAGCAGGGCCACTCCACTATGATTGACCTCATCATCCATATTCTTCCATGCTGCTATCAAAACCATAGCTTCGGTAGCATCCGCTCGAGGACCTTGCAAAAGTGCATAGACATTCTTGCCGGTCTTGTTCTGTCCAGATATAGAGTACGAGTAGTCCTGGATGTCCGGCTTGAGTCCAGTAGCACCTAGCATGTCGGCGAGCTTGCGTGATCGCTCGTCAGCAGGAGCATGAGCCATAGCAGCTACCTCTTGTCTGTATGCACGAAAGACATTGTGTTCGCTACCACCGAAGTAGGTGTGAACCTGACCAGGCAAGATGGCATTCTCGGAAACATAGGTATGTCGCGAATATTCGTCCAGAGGCAACAGTAGCAACCAAGCAACACCAATGATGATGCACAAAGCGGACAAGTATGGCGGTAGACGGGCAAGACGGCGATTGTGTCGGAGACTCAGCAATCCTGCTTTTTTGTAGACAACTTGTCAGGATCAACCATTCTACATGTTGTTGGAGCAATTGGCCTTACAGAGGAGAGTGGCCATGGCGGGACGATTACAGTCCAGCAAAGGTCACACTGACACACACACACATATACACGGACACAGTCGACAGGAGAGGCACGGAGGTGTATCGGCAACAACGGGGCTACGGGGGTGTTTTGTCGGAGCGTTTTGGGGCTCCTTCCGCGTCTGGAGAAACGCGACACTTTCTGTCTCCCACCTGCCCTGCACTGGTTCGAGTACATAGGATACATATTCTGACCTCTTGTTTGCTCTTGCTTGTTGTTCGTGATAGCTGCTGTAAGACATGGCGCCTTCATTCCTCCAGTTCGACCCTCGTCGCATACGGTCGTACCTCTTTCGTTTGCCCTTGTGCACGCGCATTCTCACTCTTGTCGTTGTCGCATTCTGGATAGCCAGTTTGACCCTACCCTGGTTTACATCATGGGCCTCTTTGTCGCCCGGCGAGTTCAACTTCCAGTCCAGTATGTACCTTGGCACGACAAACTCCTAATCCTGCTGACCTTGTTGCCAGTGTACCGCCTGAACACATATCCCCTTCTACATGGCGGCTTCCTGCATTTCTTCTTCAACATCATTGCTCTGGTACCCCTACTTGAGCGATTCGAAGCCGAGAACGGCTCCCTGCCTACCTTGATCCTCTTCACCGGACGTCAGTATTGTCCACACTGGTCTCCGAGCCGTATATTAACTTTTGCCCAGCCTTCGGTACCCTCCCCGGAGGAATCTACATTGTCATCGAACGCTTCATCCTTCACATGAACACTACTGTATACGGTGCAAGGTTTGTACTTCAGTCCGCTCTACTCCTAGAGCCTTGTTAACACACAATGCAGCA
The DNA here is from genome assembly GCA_026013035.2 of Dothideomycetes sp. NU30. Lineage (NCBI taxonomy): Eukaryota > Fungi > Ascomycota > Dothideomycetes > Dothideomycetes sp. NU30. The sequence goes on along the minus strand of BSBH01000116.1, from coordinate 7,662 downwards.
TCTGGGTGTTCCTTCTGATCTCTGCCGAGTCCATCAAGACGTATCGCCAAAACCCCAACTTTGCCATTGGTCCTTACAACATCCCCACCTGGACTACTCCTCTCATCGTCGCCTTCTTCATTGCCGTCTTGGTCCCCGGCACCAGCTTCATCGGTCACTTGTGTGGTTGCGCCATCGGCTATCTTTGGGGACTGGGCTACATCAAATTCCTCGTCCCCTCGGAAAAAATATTGAGATGGATTGAAGGCAAGCTCAACCTGCTGGGTCGTTTGCCTCACTACGTATCTGTCGACCAAAAGACATACGGGAGATATGGTGTACTTCCCACCACTGCTGCTCCAAGAGCACCGCCTACTCTGGCCACACTTGGAACAACACAGAGACTTGGTCCTTGATATGCATACAATATAGCAACTGAAAATACCCTCTTCAATCTTCCAAACTTGGCACTACTCTTTGCAACCATTTGCAAAGATCGCTCAAGACCGCGGGCGAAAGCGCGTGCCCTAGACCTTCGTACTCGTTTACCAACATTTCAGATTGATTTGCTCCCAGCTCCTTCAGCTTGTCCAACCCTTCAGTCCACTTCGTCTTGGGAATCAGCCTGTCTGCAGTACCACGCCCGAGGAAGAATTGCACGTCTCCAACCACGTGAGGATGACCCGCCTGGGTCCGCAGCTTTTGTATCTTGTTCGGTAGAGGCAAGTAACCCATCAACCCAACAACTCCTGCAAGTTTCCCCGAGTACTTTGAGGTCAGCTCTGTCAACAATGACAGAGCACATCCTTGGGAGAATCCTCCCAAGACGATACGATTGGGCGGGATGCCTCTGCTCGTGAGGCTGTCGATCAGTGATTCGACATATTTGACACTTTTCAGAAGGCCTTCTTCATCTTCCTCCTCGGCTAACTCTGGGCGTCCAGCTGGTGGAGGCGCAAGTGACGAAGGTGTGTACCAAGCATTTTGCTGAGCATCCATATTATGAGGTGAATTGGGGAAGATCCATTGCATGTACGGAAGCTTGTTGGCATCATGGAATTGGGTTGCTATATCTGCGGAAGAGCACGTGAGCATTCGATTGTCCTTGCAACTACGTAACAGGACGACTCACTCTCCCACCCATGGGCGTCATCATCGAGGCCATGCAAGAAGATGATGGCTGCACCATGAGCTGGATCGCTGGTGGGCTTTGGGGCAGGTTTGATCACAGGAGGTTCTTGGTTCTGTGACATGGTCGTAGGAGGGGTAGCAGCCGAAGGATAGTTCAAGGTCAAGGTAGCTGAAAAGCTCATTGCACGTCTATTTAAGTAAACCACTTGAGTTCAGAGCTACGTAAGGCAAACCTGGGTGTTGTAAGCTTGCACATGATCGTTGACTCGTTCGTCACACGAACTTAGAAAGTCCCTCGGTCGAGGATTAGCACTCCGTTGGACCGTCGACCAATGTCGGAGGTGAATGCGGGGAGCTGTGACACCAAAAACTGGGGATGGGCATTTGTTCGAAACATGCATTTACTTGCGGATCGAACTTTGTCATGGTCAACATCACACATCACAATGCCACATATCGAGGAGCTTCCAACAACATCCAAAGCGGCGGCGCCTGGATGGAGTTATGTCGTGGATACAGGCTACGACCCGTCAAAGGCTGCCATCAACCCAACGAATCGCAAGCGTGCGCGCATCTCTCTTGCGGGACCCAGCCAGGGCGACCTGAGTGTACGACAACAGACAGCCATTCAACGACATCTCGATGAGCTAGACAAAGACAATCACAAGCCTGTCAACATCGTCCCGCCAAAGTCCAACAGGCGGCAAACACAAAACACGCGACGCATCCTGGCTTCCGGCAAGGACTTTTCCCATTACCTCGACCAAGATGAAGCCGCGCTTGCTCTCAAGCAACATGGAGGCCTGGAACCCGACATCGAGGCTCCAAAACCACCGCAAAGAGCTTCAAAAACACCTATAGCTCGTCGCAAACCACAACCGCAAGTGCCTGCAGAACCTAGTCCTGGTCCAGCAGCAACAGCCGCCACTTCTGCTGCAATCACTGCCACACCGACAGGGCCACTACTTCCACCATCACTGTTCTCCCTTCTCGCAGACTCGGCCCCCAGTACTCATAAACCGAATGATTCTTTGCTCGCGCCTCCTGATGTGGCTAGTGCTACCGTCGCAGAGATAGAAGCTTTGTTGTCTGCACCACCTCTTTCGTATAACGCCGCACGCTCGGCACCTCCGTCGGCCTCTGGTCCTCCTCGTAGAGTGTTTTGTGAAATGTGTGGGTATTGGGGGAGGGTCAAGTGTATGAAGTGTGGGGCTAGGGTGTGTGGTCTTGAGTGTAAGACCGCGCATGAGGAGAGTAGGTGTGTCAGGTTCTAATCGAGGTCGGATTGGAAAGAGATGTATTGTTTGTTACTTTTTCTCTGTTTCTGTTATGATACCCCCCTATCGCGTTTCTGCGAGTCTTGTTATATTCTACCTCTTTTTTTTTTTTTGTTTCCGGATCTTATCAAAAGCAGGACTTTTTCGATTTTGTCTTTCCATATGGTACAGTTGAGGGCGAAGGACCTGTCAAAGCTGATCTTCGCTGCTTTCCTCCATGGTGTTTTACCTTGTGATTTGCTAGAGATTCATACTGGGTATGCCATTCCGGTTGTCTTCGTAGTAAATACAGTAGATCACTTTCCAAATAATGCTGACTAATAAAAAAAAGCCTTCATCTGAAACTCGATGGTAGACTTTTTTTCGTGCAAGAGAGAAAAGGATCGTTCATAATTTCTCACCTATCCGACATTCCTACCTAATCGTTGCTTTTTCCAGTCTTTCTCAAAACGAGGTTTTCTTCCGTTTGTTCGAGGACAAAGAAGATAACCCATGTGCGAGTACTTTACGCGATGGTTTTGCAGATGGCACACGAGTGCGCGGGACGAGGGTTATATCGATACAAAATTCTAAAATCTTAAATAAAATCCCTGTGACGCAGTGGTTAGCGTGTCGTTCTTATATTTGTTCTACGGAACAGGATATGCGAAAGTCGTGAGTTCGAAACTCACCAGGGATATCTTTTTCTTGTCATTTTGCATCTTTCTTTTTCAAAAGCATCCACATCCACGTTTGAGTCTGCTCTTGATGATTATTCTTCTCTCTTTGTGATTATTTCAGTCTAGTAAATTGGCGCATCATCGTCTTCGCGAATGTGACGACTCTTCCACAAGCTTTGCATACTCATCTTTGACCCACTCCATCTCAGCAACGACGAATTCAGGCTGATGCATTATAACAATATGTCCACTCTCCTTCCTTGCATACACCATTCTTCCATGGGTCGACAATCTCAATTGCTCAGTCTCAGTCTCTTGAGACACCCGATCGAATTCGGGAAGATTCTTCCTGATGTTCATCCTCTGCTCGTCAGTCCCGACATTCATTCTTTCAGCCTCATCAGTCAGCCGTCTGAAATCTTCTACCATGTTACCTTTGATGACACTAATTGGTCTCTGTCCAAGAGGTGTTTTATCGTACTGTCCCAAACTCCCAAGCAGATCCGCAGCTTCATCCACATCGACCAGCTCTTTCCTCGCCTCATTAGCCTCCTTCTTGATCTCTTGATACTCGTCCTCAGTCAGCATCTTATGATTCTCGTCGTAACCAAGCACTCTAGCAACATCCACTTCCCCCAAGAAACCCCAATCTTTTTCTCGTATCGGCATTCTCCTATACAAATCCTCCGTCGCGGTATCCAGAAACACACATCCCGCAACTTCCTCAAACTTATCGTACACTTGCATCCAAGTCCTGACCAAGACGCCAGCAAACGAGTGCGCGACAACGATATACGGACCCCCTAATCCCGTCACTTGCAACAAAGTCTCCAAATCCGCTGCCACGGCCAAAGAACTGCGTTTTTGAGCTTGTGACTCTTCGGGTGCTGGATCACTGAGGCCTAGTCCTGCTCGGTCGTAGGAAAGGACTCGGTGGCCGCGATGGGAGAGGTGTCGCATCACGCCTACCCAGAGGGCTGAGAAGCTTCCGCCGCCGGATTCGATTAGGATTAGAGGTTCGTTTGGTTTTAGGACTGGGCCGGTGATGCGGACGAAGATTTTACGACCACCGATGTCGACGAGACCGCTTTTGTTGGGACGGGTTTGCCAGGGGTTGTGTCTTGTCATGGTTTTTGTCTCTTCGTGGATGCTTGATGGTGTATATCTAGAGATTTGAGATGTTCTTCTTCCAGCATACGAGAGGGGACAGACTTGAGGGGACAGAGTGGTTGTCAGATGAGGAGTTAGGATTGGAATGCCGAGGATGTTCTTGGAAATGGTGATTTATCGATAGACTTGCATGTACATGTACCTACTTATCGCATCCTTCAGATAGATGAAGAACAGAGAGATGGCAGAAAAACAATAAACAAGGAAACTTCCTCTTGAAGAACCAAGGAGAACAAGAATGTTGCTCTACTAGTACTTACTTACTACGAACATGGGCTCTTTCAATTTTACAAGAGACAGGTAGACTGGATCTTTCCTGCTTTCACTTTGATGTGTAGATGTCAGAAGTGTACTGAAGCAAACAAGGTGTTTTCGCGAGTTATATGACATGCTTCAAGTGTCCATTCGCATGTTTGTCTCAGAAGCTGACTCTCCCGGACGGATGGGCTGATCAGGCACCTGAAATGGAGCATGAACGAAGATCATGTGATGGTGAATCAGATCCAGGTTGTACAATTCTAGGAATAGAATTGCGTATACTACAGGCGAGCATTGTAAGAACAAGACGAGCAAGCGTAGACGTATACATCCCAAGCAGTGACGAGAGAGAGAATTGAAGTACAACATCAAAAGACGAAATTCATGACACCGCAAGAGATAGCGTACTGTACGGCAGCAAAAGCAGGTACGCTAGTCAAACGGGAGAAGCGGACGCTAAGATAAAAGGCGGCATTATCTACCCCGCCATAATACGGGACGGACAAAGCATCGTGATGCGATGGTGATGCATGAAGAAGTGCAACACTCAGGCATTCTCTTCGAACCTCAAACCCGCGAAATCTGGAAGATTGGTGCCTGAAAAAGCTGGCGCATTGAAAAAGCAAGACACGGTGGTCTCAAGAGAGGACAACAAACGAGAGACACACGACACTTTCGTCTTCCACAGGGCTTGTTATATATCGACATATCAAGCTTGCCTACCACCGACACTCTTCCCATCGTTCATCCCTAAACCTCAACCACATACCTACCGCAAACATGTTTGGCTTCGTGGCCGACATCCTCACGCAAGTCCCTCTGCCGTCACTGACTCTTTGAACTTTCCAGACTGACTGGTCTCTAGTTCGGTGACCTCAATCCTCTTCCCAGTCTTCGCCAGCTACAAAGCTCTCCGCAGCTCCGACCCAGCCCAACTGGCCCCCTGGCTCATGTACTGGACAACCCTCTCCCTCTTCCTCGCCGTCGAATCCTTCTTCTACCCAATCCTCAGCTGGTTACCCTTCTACTCCTGGTTCCGTCTCTTCGGACACTTATACCTCGTTCTACCCGGTCAACAAGGCAGCGTCTTCATCTATCAAACCTACATCCATCCTTTCCTCTACGAGCATGAGAGGGAGATTGATAGATTCATCTCGAGTTCGCACGACAAGGCCAAAGCCGCGGGATTGTCGTATGCGAAGCAAGGTGTCGAGTGGATCAAGGTTAATCTCTTGGGCATGCAGCCTAGACGACCCACCCCTCCTGCCAGCAGACAAGTCAGTTATTCTCAGCAACTGTACAACCGCTTCGTCATGCCATCAGCCAGACCAGAAAGCTATGGCGCCGCTGGTGCAGGTCAACAACCCGCCGTCAACGATGTCTTCAGTTTGCTAGGCAACGTCATGAATCAAGCCACCGGAACCAACAAGTCTCGTGACATCCAAGCCGAAGACTTGACTTCCAGTGGCACGTTGATTCCACCGCACATGTCCGGAACCGAACGTCTCGATTACATCAGTACTCAACGCGATCGCCTACGCACTTTGCTCCAAGCTTTCGATAATGAAGCTATAAACACACAAGCACCTTCGTCGTCTTCTCCAAACCCTTCTGCCTCACCCAACCCTTCTTCTTCGTTTGCGGGAAACATGGGCCAAGGCATCCAAGATTACCTTCTCAAGAAAAGTAGATCGGAACAGGAGTTTGAGGAGGTCAATTATGAGGACTTGACTCCCCCGCAGAGTAGGAAGGGTGGTCAACCTTCTGCTGCTGCTGCTGCTGCTGCTCATGGTGCGGGTCAGAGAAGTGGTAGTTGGAGTAAGCTTATTTGGGGCAATTATGGGGAGAAGGATTCGGTTGCTGCTGACAAGAAGGATAACTGATTTGATTCGGCTTATTGGTGGTGACTGGCTCCACGGCGTCAGAGATGGCAAGGGAAGGAGGTTTTTAGGGTTTGGGGGGAGGGATGGATAAAGGCGTTCGTGGATGATTAAGATGGCTAGGAGGTCATGGAACATTGGCTTATGGTTTGGTATATAGGAGTATCAGTACGTCTGGAGTTTTATTTCAATCATCTTTAATTTTCCTTTTGTTGTTCAGCCTCCTCTGAAGAAACAGGAAAATGATCTCTCTCTCTTTTCCGGCGGTAGCCACACGGCTCTCTTACCCATCCTAGTATTCCCGCATCAGATCCTTATCCTTTCTGAAGTTTTTTTGTCCTTTCTCCTGAGCAGATTGCCGCTTCTCCGTCTGTGCCGATGGAACAGAATATCATATTCATGAACTGGGGTAGAGTTTCTTTTCCTCCCTCACCGAAAGAAAAGTTCGAGTAGAATAGCATAGGCAAAAGAATGAGGGATAAGGAAGAGGGGGGAAAAAAAGGGGGGACACTAATAGTACACAAAACACCAAACACCAACACCTAAATTTTTCCCGTTGGAACATCATCTTTTTTTTTCTCTTCCCTCTCAACTTGGCTTCATGTTTTCGATGTCGTTTTCCCTGTTATCAGACCTCGCTTCGTCGAGCATCTTGTCGATTCCTCGTTCTTTGAGGGCTTTCTGTTGTTGTTGTTTCCATATTAGCATGGATGTTTTCTCCCAACCCATCAAGAAGGAAAGCAAAAGATGATGGCTGACCAAGTGGAAAGTGAAAAGGCGGTGATTTAGTAGGTAGGAAATTGTTGTGACCACGAGGCAAGAGCGAAAGAATGGAGGAAAAGAGAGAGGTTTGGGATAAGTGAGAGGATGTGGTAGAGATTCATGTAGTGTTGTTGTCATGATGTTGGACATGAAGACAGGGAGAAGGAGGAAGGAATTTGAGAAAAAGTGGGAATTATGGTCTTACACTTAAACATTGCTTGTACTGTCTGAACAGTGGTTCGCACTCATCGTTCGTCGCTGTGCCTCTGAGGTATTCTGTCAAGAATCATGTCAGTCTTTGCAAATTGCACGTTCTTTGTCCATATCTCTCTCTCTCTCTCTTCTTTTTTCCTTTCTTCCACATGTCATCCTGCTTGTCTCATCTTTATGTAAGACCCCTTGTGACACAGTAATAACGAAAGAAACGCGGTAGTCTGCTCCCATATTCTTCTAATCTCTTTTCTCTCTCTCTGTGGGGGGGGGGGGGGGGGGGGGGGGGGGGGGGGGGGGGGGGGGGGGGGGGGGGGGGGGGGGGGGGGGGGGGGG
>BSBH01000115.1:0-36705 GCA_026013035.2 Dothideomycetes sp. NU30 | reverse complement strand
AGGAAGGTGATGAAGAAGGAAGGTGATGAAGAAGGAAGGTGATGAAGAAGGAAGGTGATGAAGAAGGAAGGTGATGATGGATGGAGGTGCCTGAGGTTGAAGTGGGATATAGAGATGCAAGTGTGGGGCAGATCGCGAACTTACAAAGTTCGACCGCCAGCGGTCAGCGTGTGTAGAGTAGGAGCTCGTGATGACGCGACTAGCGCGTTACCAACAAATGAAGTGGCCGTTGTCTGCTTAAATGTCAGTCAGATAGACACAAATGTGATGAAGGGGGTGAAGAGGGGAATGGAGACTCACTGTAGGATGTGACCAGCACAATCCCCAGGGTAGTGCATGACCAGCGCAAACTCATTTGAGATTGCCGAGCGTGAGCTCATTGTAGAACGTGGTCAGGAAGAGGCATGGTCAGCGCAGATGAGACTGCCGAGTGGTAAACAACTGCTAGGACGTGGTCGTGACCAGCGAAGCAAGATACCCCTGAGCCAAAGTGAAGATCTGGAGGAAGTCAGAAAGTGAAATGCAAGCGTGAGCAGGGAAGGAGGACTTACTTGCACAATGGCTTGTAGTAGATGATGGAGATGGTTGATGAGAGTGGTAGTAGAGAAGAGTAGGTGGGATGAGAAGAGATGGATTTTTTGATGGTGGTGTGGATGAAAGAAAAGATGGAGGAGTGGCGGAGGGGAGGGAGTATTTATAGCCGCGTTGCGGTGCGGAAAATCAACACACGGCGGGGCACAATACCACAGCTGTGATTGTCGCTGACAGATTCACTGTTTTCTCGCTTCACTACTCGCTGCCCTACTTCTGCTCGATTCTCTCCCTTTCCATGGTTAAGTGATCTTGAATAAGATGCCCGAGAGAGGAATTGCGGATATTGCCCCGGGATCGAGCGTGGATCCATAACTGTTCTCTATATCTGTCTCCATCCTCTATGTCTCTTCATTCTTATTCCTCTGATCCATAGCCAAGTCTGAGGAGCAACCTATGAGAGTAGAAGTGATGACATTGGTCCTGACGCGCTCGCAAGGATGATACCAGAAAGAGCTTAGCCAGATCTCCAGCGACAGCCATCAATAAGACAACCTTCCCAACTCTTTGCTCTCAATTCACAAGCAGACAGGAGTAGTATCCACTCCGGGAGATCACATTGGGGTGACTCGTTAGAGAAGCACTATGAATCACGAGTGCTGAGCTGAAAAGTAAGGGCTGCGAAAGCCGAGAAAAAGCAATGGTGAAGTCATAGGAATTGAGACGGATGGGAACCAGATTTTATGTCCTCTGGAAACTGTAGTAGAAGAGATTGTGTTGTTCTTCTACTTGTGGTGACTGTATATGATAGAGTAATTGCATTGATAAGAACGATGTGCCATCAGCTACCCCTGACTGTGTCAAGATGAAACCATGGTAGGCAAGAACACACACCTCAGTCTCGCCATCACCCTGTGTAGATGATACAGAGTCCTTGATGACTTGCTTGGAAGCCCTTCCGTTCAGGCCCTTGACCTTCAACCCCTACTTCTCACCTCCCTTGCCCTCACCCTTCTTGCCCTCGTTCTTGACACCAGTCTCAGTCTTCTTGCCATTCTTGTACTCGGCATGGCGAGCCATCATGTCAGCATCGGTGTCACGGACCCTGAGATATGTTTTAGCCATGGCTAGACTCAGAAAGCAACGAACGATGCGGCAGGAGCAGCAAGGGCACTCACTTCTTGTCAAACATGACACTGCCGACGAGGACAGAAGCAGCACCAGCGGTCTTGAGGGCCATGGAGGCGGCGGTGCGAGCGGCAGACATGGTGAAGTGTTTTAATCTGCGCAGAGGTGATAGAGTCAGTGATTGAGAGTGATGATAGCGGGGGATAGCTGTGACGAACGAGTGGTTTGATAAGGAAGAGTTGTGATGGATTGATGTTTTGCGTTGCGTAGACAGTGGACTGAGTCTGGGCAAGGTCGGCACCGGAAGAGTGGATGCAGCAAGGGCAGCCGTATAGAGGGACCGACTTGAAAACGTGAAGGTTGATGACTTTGTGGATATGAGATGACTTTGATGATCAAAGAACTTGTTGTGGTTTGCTGGGATCAGGTGCGAGTTGTTGTAGAGAAGGTTTGGTGTGTTTGTACGCGGCGGCTTGGTATAAGAGTAAACTCGCGGCGTGGACGTGTAACTCTGGCTGCCCAGCAACGCCATGGACGAGGGGTCATATCACGAACCCAATGCATCGACTTGTCAAGTGACATTGAAGGTCGGAAATGGTATCACAGTGCAGTGTCCTTTGACTACTTCCTGCTCCAAATACAGACCTCGCTGATGGTAGACAGCCTATGAAAATAGCCGTATCTTGACTTATATTCATCTACGTACACCCCTGGTCTTAGCCAGGACACTGCAAGGACATCTAGCCTGCTGGATATGTGCGTGAAATCTACTTTGGCCGACTATATAGCATGATCATGCCCCAGACTTGATTCCTCTGCGGAAGCAAAAACGAAAGGACTTCGTCAAACCAACAGCACAACACCAGAGCATAGATCTGGAGAATGGTTTCTGTACAACGATTCATCCTCTTGATTCTGTCATGTACATAACTCTTAACTCCGTTTCATGCCCCTCATCCCTTCTCTCACATGGATCTATCGACCACTTTCTCATTCCTACTCCTCTTCGAAAAGACTGAAGAACACAATCATCTCGAAGTTGAATATCTATCCATATCCTTTACTATTTTGCTCTCCACTGGCGACTTTGGGACTTGGTTGCAGGTGACGGTTTAGCTTGTGGGTGTGGGAGTACATTGTTGATATCGTTGTTATGGATTGAGATGATTGCAGAGGTTTTATCCTATTCTCTACTCAGTATGATGGGGAGGACGGGGAGGAGTTACTGACTTACCTCCAAAACCCATTACAACAGGCTCAGATGCCATTGATTCGACGCTAATGCTAAAGACTGATGGATCGGGGTCTCTGGACAAGCGATGGATGATGAACAGGAGGACATGTAGTCGCGGAAGAGGTTGGTCATCTCCCTCTGTGCTTTGACTGTGGCTGAGGTCGGTTGCTTACACTAAATCGCAGTCATGGCATCCTTGAGCACCCGGCGTCGTGAGGAAGATCCGGAAGACTCCACAAAGACGCGAGATGACATTTTCTCCAAGAGCTGGTCATTCTCAGTGACAACGAGATCGTTGGTGAGAGCAGGATGAGGTTCTCGGCAGGAGCCCTCGGATTCACACAGACCTTAGTGTGTGTGTCGAGGGTTGTCTCTTTGGCCTCGAAGAGGCCAGTAGCATATGGTTGCCAGCCAGTAGCATATGGTTACCAGCCACAAGAAAGGCCTAAAGAGGCCCGATGATAGCAGTGGAAGCCATCTGCAATGATTATTAGCGAGGAGTGATGACATAGTCCTCGACGAACAGGTCATCCTCAGTGACAACGAGTCCGTTGACCGAGCGGGATGAGGATAGCGATGGAATCTCTCGGGAATGTACTTCCTGATCGTGACTGTGATGAAGTCTGAGACAGGAATACATTCCTTGATCTCGAACAGACCGGCAGCACGCACTGCTGGGCCTGAAAAGGCCCGGTGATCGCAGCAAGTCGTCTCAGATGTATATATACGTTTTGGTAAGGGACTTGTAGTCCGAGACAGGAATGCTCCCCTTGATCTCCGAGAGAAGACAGGCACGTCCAGTGGTAGCGAGCAAGACTCGGCACGGAAGTGAGGAGGAGCAAAGCCGTTGGTCTGAACATAAGAAAAGCTTGGAATCTCCCCAAAGTTGCTGGCAAAGTCACGGATCTGCTGGTAGATGGCCAGCAGATCGACCTCACGGAGAGAGGCAGCGATATCAGCGATGAATAAGATCTGGCCATGTAGGCCTTCCTCCGCCGAAGCCCACTTGGGGCGAGAGCAGTTCGAAGGATGCTCGAAACCGCAATCGGTCACTATCTCAGTTTAGTCTTGGATTCCTGTGTCGGAATAGACTTGGCAGAGCTTACAGGAGTTGACGTTGGTCTTATATAGTTTTGCACATGATACCCGGAGGCTGTGCTATATACTTGAGCACTCGAGACCCAGTGGTCGTGCTATATAGAGGTTTGATCTCGATGTCGGAGGTCTGGACAAAAGTCGGCGGCGCTGTCAAGCATGAGTGGGCGGCTGATTTGATTAGCTTGAATAGTCAAATACGAGGGCAGGACGGACCTTACAGAATGATCAGGCACAGTTGAGTGTGATAGAAACTGAAACCTCTCCGTGGATGGACGATTATGCTCGCAGGGAGATAGAAACCGGATCATATACTTGGAAAGCCTTGGTGATTGAACGTCAGATCCGTCGGCTCCAGCTAAAGAGATCCTCTGGTGATCTATAATAAGGAGCGGAGAGATTGATGTTTTTTGTTGGTAGAGAGATCCCACGATCTCTGCTTGGACCAGATGAAGTGATGACGGCGTATACATGCTGTAGGGGTGACTTCCACGAGTTCGCAGGGTTCCAGTGTCTGACGATCTCATCAAGCTTCTCAGTAGCTGGCAAAGTCAGTGATCAGTCTGATAAGAAGACCTGGGTAGCTGATAACTTACGAGGAAAGGCATTGAGGCTGCGGAGAAGTAAGACGAGAATGCTTGATTCCGTATACAAGCAATAGGGGCGACGGTGCTAATGTTGATGGAGTGGGCTTTGCCACGGCCATCGTGCACTCTGACTCCAAAGTGAATTGGAGATCTCAGTTATGGCCGAATCATCCGCCGTTGTGCATATGATGTGATGATCCAGGACCAACCATATTGTCTGCCAGAATTGACCAAGCCCGCGGAGGTAACGTTATCACGTGCGGGCGCAGTGAGATGGCGGAGAATACTCTGGTCGATGTCGCCTGAGGGCTTGACTTCAGCACTAGTGCAACGACAGATCACTGAGGTTGACAATCGCAGTCAACCAAAGATGTGGGATGGAGATAGTTGTGGAGGTGTTAATTGATCAAGCTCCTAGCGACCTCGGGGCTGGTAGGTCAGTGATGAGTGAAATGGATTGAGTGCGGGGCAATGAGATCCCACGACAACGGCATCGGTGCCAAGTCATCGAGATTGAGCAGTTCACAGTGGCCGAGAGGCTCATTCTGGAGATAAAAGTCAGGGACGCGGCGTTGATCAGGTCTGTAGAAGACCTTGAGTTCCGAAAGTTGGTAGCCGAGAGGTGTGTTGACAGGCAGTACTGTTGAGATATGGCGCTCGTAACGTAACCTTATTGATGAACGTAATGCAGACGTCAGTGGTGCTATATCAAGGATGCTGAGAGTGTAAGCAATGATGAACGAATGCCAGGGTCAGCTTCAAGAATGGCGCTTCTTACTGGAGATGATCACAAAACATGCTGTGAGATAGCGGCGTGAATTGATGGGCACGACACATCTCAGATCTCTCCATTGCTGATATGGTGTTCATGGTTGATGAGAACTCAGCAAGTAATGGCTTATGTGTTTTCAAGGTGTAAGAGTCTGGAGTGACAAACAATCGGCCAGGCTGGAGAGTAAAGCCGTGGAGCGTCGAAATGAAATCCAGTTTCCAGTGAGTTGTTCTCTCAAGAAAAAACATCATCGATTACCTCGCATTGTTGTACACTATCAATACCACGGCCGTTGTCTCAAAATTGCTACACCAACCGAACCGGCCGACTCAATGCATTTAGACGCCTTGCCAATTTGTCTTGAGATATAAAATCGCACAAAAACTGCCTGAACGATCTAGGGCAGGGTGGGCAGTCCAGCAGCCAGCTTATGCCGCATCCGGCGACAAGAAAAAGCCGCCGAATTCACAATAAATTTTCTTTGTTTCCTGAAAGTCCTAATAATACGATATCGTTACTTGCTAAAATCATCGCTTGTTCATTGGCTCCACTTCTTGGATACATTCTATTGGAGTGAACGAGTAATTGCTCAGATCGTTCCAGTCGCAGGAAGTGATGTTGGAAGTTTCGCTTATATCACGTGGGATGGTACACTAAGCGAAGAAATGGATGCAAGAGACGTTGTTGATGATCACAGTATACAGAAGAGAGCAAATTCTGGCCGGCCAGACGCACTCATTTGGCCGACTGTGACAGCAGATACTCGCCATCCTCGTCCTTGTCATCTTCATCAGGAGCGCCGGCCGCTTCAGTGACCTTGTCCTTACTGCAGGGTCCGCACTTGGCCATGACGAAACCTCTGCCATTGCATTTCTGACAAGGCTTTCGGCTATACAGAAGGTTAGTGCTGGGTTCTTGAAAGGCATGATGGTATCTGAAAAGAACATACTTCTTGGGGGGATGACCGGCGCAACCACCACAGCAGGTGGCTGTAATGCCATTGAGGCAGGTGTGCTTGGTCTTGCTCATTGTGATCAGAGCTTGTGTGATATGGCCATTCAGATGGTCAGGCCTGGCCCGGGAATGTGGTCTTGAGGATTGTACCTAGAATGTGTAGGTTTATGAACCAGAGTGGAGGTGAAGATGTGGTGGTGAAGTCTTGATCAGCGTGAAGGTGACTTTGTTGATATTCGCGTGTGGTTCTGTGGTCATTCTGCGTGACTATGATTCCCAATCCAGCTAAGCCCGATTAGAGTAGTCCAAAACCGCCCCCCTCATCTCACCCCAAAACCGCTGCACTACTCCATACCACCTTCACAATAACAACAACAACCACAAAACTCTTTCTCACAACGTTGAAAGACCACAGGATTCTCTGTACCACCATGAATACTCATCAACATCTGTGAGTCTGTGATCTCTGCGTGGCCCCGGTATATTACTGACGACAGCCAGCGCTCCTGATCTTGAAGAAGACGAGAACAACATTCAAGAACTCACTATGTACCAACAAGGCTCCTCCGGCATGGCCTACGAAGACGATGAGCAATCATCTACACCTGTGTAGGTCGTCCTCATGTCTTTTGGAATCTCGAAGCGCTCTTCTCATCGTCCTTGCGTGTTCAGCTCGTTGGGAAGAAGATGGCTAACGATGAATTGCAGTACCTGGCCTGTCCACCAACAGGGAAACCTGGTCCCCTTAATGAATACGGATCGCAACTTGTAAGTTCACAGATGCCATCGCGTGTTGGTGATTTGTTAACGACAGATAGCATTAGCCCATCCGAGCACCACGAGCATACTTTCGAAGAGATTGCTATGGATCCTCAAAGCTTGTCTGCCATGGATCCTGATGAGGCGTCCGCATTCGCCACATATCTCTTGAACAACCCTGAGGCACTCGAGGTCTTTTCTAGCTTGTCTGCGTACGTCCTCGTCCAGATCTTCCAGAGAACATAGCTAAAGATGAACAGCACTACCTATTCCATCCGCCACGGAAGCTTGATCGACCAAGCAGCCATGAACTATCTACCCACTCCATACATGACTTATGGATGCACCCCTGCGATCGAGGTCGCTGCGTTCTCTACCCGTCATAACCCCGTTGGACTTGCGTACGTATCTTGACCTTGTCCATGTTTCTTGTATACTCAACTGACCGAATGCAGACCTTTCGGCCAGACCATAGAAGTCATGGCCACCAGAATTCCTGAGGAGGCCTTTGACCTGTAATTTCTGACCCCTGTCCCTCGTCAATAGACTTGTGCTAAGATTCAACAGTCCCAGTCAGCAAACCTATGCCTTTGAAGCAACTCTGAACGAGGAAAGCAGCTACCACGTATCTTTGATGGACCTCCCTATCGAGATCATCACCATGATCGTGGATTTGGCATTTGAAGGAGCCCACAGCTCAAACTCCAACGCCTTGTTCTACCACCCGGGTCCCCAAGTTGTTGTCGTCACCAGTGCAAGCGACTACCAGAATCAACCTCCATACCTTGCTGAATTGAAGAGTCCAACAAGTTTGCCAGTCTCGATCCTTGCATGCAACCGCGCCTTGCACAACATTGGCAAGGCGAGATTCGCTCTTCTCCTCGGCCAGAAGACGTTTCACTTTACCAGTCTCGACGTCTTTTGGTCGTTGCACCACCGCCACCCACAAGCCGCCCGCTCGATTGGAAAAGTGGACGTTACCGCTTACAGGCACATGGTGTTTGCGGGCATGGCTCTGCTTCTACGCTACCCACTCGAGGAGATTGCCCTCAGGACCGCTTGCCCTGGACTCGATCGAAGCCGATACGACCGCGACCTCAGCTACAAGATCAGCGATCATCTCGACGTCATGTTTGCCGGTCTGCCAGCCAAGGCCACCGTGACCTGGGGACTCTCACCCATCGGTGGCGCTGTCGTGGAACCCGGAGAGGATCCGCACACCTGGGGTATCTCCCATGCAGAGAGCATTGTGGGCGATGCCATTGGCCAAGCCTTCAACTCGGACTCCAGATGGAGTGAGCCGTGGTGTTCTCAGCTTCCCTCTGACGGATTCTTGGGTACCATGGCTACACGAGGCGCGTTTGACCACGCTGCTTTTGCGGAGAAAAGCCCGAGGTTTTTGCCACACGCCGTGGATGAGATGTTCTTGATGGACCTGAAATTTGACTTGCTGAAAGAGCACTTCTTGGAAGAGGTACACATGATGCAGTATCTGATTGCGTTGTGGAAAGCCATGGATGAGCAGGAGGAGAAGAGTATGTTGGAAGAGGTTTGAGGTATGGACCTTTGGTCGGTGACCTGAAGTAGCGAGCACTACAGATGCAGCCAGGGAGAGCAAGATGGAAAACAAAGCATCGCGAGATATTTTGTGCAAAAAAAATGAACGTCGAAGGGGTTTTAGTTAATCGTTGGTGTTTTTCGACGGCGAAATTATACAAGTACAGGAAAAGAAAGGCGCCAATAGTATACAGACGGTGTGGTGTCTGATCCTGGGGTATTCAAGAGAGAGACACAGAGAGTAGGCAAGAACAGGGAATAGACACTTTAGAGCATTATAGAACGAATTTTTCCAAAGCCCAGTCCATCGCCAAGTTCAGCGAAAAGGGAAACTTTTCTTTGTCTCAAACATCTAACCAAACACAGACCTTTCGCGCAGATCACTAAAACAAACCCCCCCCCCCAACAACTCGACATTCTATCCCGACATGTGATCTCTAATACTGCTTTCTTAAGCTTGAGCTTTGCTAACACCTAGAACAGTCTCGTCTAAGAGAGCCCTATCACCGCCGCCATGCACGAAACCACTCGCTCAGGAACCAGCTTGATGCACATGCCCACAGAGATCCTATCAATGATCACAGATCTGGTCATGAATACCGAGCACGAAGCAGGTTGCAATCAATGCTACCACATCGATGATCAAGTCGTGGTCATCACAGCCGCGTACGACACTTGGAAGCCCACTTTCCTGGCACCACTCCGCAGCCCCTCTAGACTGCCAATCTCCCTGCTCCGCACCAATCGCACTTTCAACGACCTCGGAAACCCCGGACTCCCAGCCTTTGTCTCAAAGAAGCGTTTCCATTTCACCAATTTGGATGTCTTCTGGGCATTTCATACCCGCCACCCTCGGATCGCGCGCCTCGTCAAGAAAGTCGACGTGACTGCGTACGGCCACATGGCATTCGCGGGTATGGCCCTACTCCTCCGCCACCAACTCGATGAACTCATCCTTCGCTCGGGTCCAGTACCCTATAGCACCAACCCCATCTGGCAGATCCAAAACGCCGCTACTCGCTCAACCTCAATCAGCCGTCACCTGAACCAAATCTTCGCCGGTCTGTCTAGCCGTCAAAACCTCTACTTTGAGCCACTCCTCGTCCGCGATCCCCAAGGCAACGTCCACGTGAATGAAGACATGGATCCTGATACCCCTGATTCCATGCAGGTTCGTGACGCTTTCTGCGATGAGGGCACGATCGTCGGCGACGCCTTGAGCTCCACCTTCGCCGCCGATCGCAGTATCAGAATCCCTCCCGTGACCGTTCCTCCACCAGAAGACTTTGATCTCTTGGTCGCAGAGGGCTGGGTTTCCGCTTGTTCGTTTGCTGGAGAAAGGGAAATGTGGCTTACTGATGCTGTTGTTGAGATGTTTACCGAGGGCCTTGAGGTCAGCGTTGATCAGGAGGGTTTTCGGAAGATGGTACATCAGATCCAGTTTCTTGTTTCGTTTTGGGAAGCTGTGGACAGGAGAGATGCCGAGTTTGCTAAAGTCGCTGAGTTTGCTGAGCTCGCTGAGGTTGGTGAGGTTGGTGAGGTTGGTGAGATTGGTGAGACTAGTGACGTTGGTGAGACTAGTGAGGTTGCCGAGGGATGAATGCGGTCTGGGATTTGTTGCTGGTTGGATGTAGTGTAATGTCGACAGCTTGCTCGATGTTCTTGACAAGAGGATACGGGGCAAGATCGGAGAGGCCATATCATACATGGAAAGGAGTAAAAGAGCAGAGTTTGATGGCAAAAGGACACAACAGCGACGACAAAGGTGGTGTTACGAGCAAGCTTTCGAAGAAGACTTGCATTTCTGATGATGCAGAAATCAGGGAGTAGACATCGATAGAGAATAAAGAAAACAAAGCATCCTCGAAAGCCAGATATCTGAATCCAATTCATCCTTGCCAGTTCCAATGATATAAGAACCTCTTCTTTGTCTAGGCCCATAGGGTTTCTTTGTTGCCCTCCATCCAAGCCCAAGCCCACGCCCGCATGAGCACTGCTGCTGCCGCTCCATCGCACCTCAAAAATGAATAAAACAACATGACGGCTGTAACGAAGTCCATAAACCAGAAGTGACCCCCGATCCTCTCTCCAACCACGAAAAGACTTGCTTGATCCATCTGTCCCACCACATAACCCCAAATAACCATGCTATCAAGTAGAACACCTTGTCGCTCAAATCTACATTTGTGACCCAGACGTCAAATCAATGAGCATAGTAAAAGTAAACTCACCCATCACACAATAAAGCGGATGGTAGCAGCTCTGCCCTGAGCAGGAGCAGGAGCAGGCGCCCCGCGGCTCAGATGAGCAGTCACAGGAGAAGGTGGAGGTGGTGGCGGAAGAGAACCACGGTAACCGACTGGTTGTTGAGACGCAACACGGTGAAGATTGTGATTGACAGGCACCATAGGAACCTCAACCCCATAGACTATCCTGGGCTCCGCGAGGCGAGGAAGAACGACGCCACGTGCGTAGACTATTATTCATCAGTAAAGCCGCTATCCATAGGCGAGAGCGAGAGATATGGAGGAGGAAGAACTTACTCATCGTACAGATAAAACTCATCAAAACCCCAAAGCCAGCGAAAATACCGCCCCAGACTTCCGCGCCGAAGCCAGTGTCCCAGAGACTGAGAGCAGTGACCATGAGTGCGACTTCAACAAACATCAAGAAGCCGATGACAGGCAAGCTGAGGAAGAATTCGGGATCGAGGGTGCGGATGCCGTAGAAGCAGTCACGGGCGATGATCTTGATGTGGAAGAGCAGGGTGGAAAGGTTGTCGTAGAAGTCGACGAAGACGTTTTTGATGTAGATGAAAGACATGTTGATGGTGGTTGAGATTGTTTATGGGTTTTGGGGAGGGGTTTGAGATGGTGTGCGCTGTAGATATGGTCAGTCCTACTCCCGGCGTGATTGACGTCGTCGAAAAGGATGAACTCATCGAGAGATCGAGGAGTAGATGTGGTTCTCAAGAAGGGCTTCAAGGCGAATCGATGGGATTGTGATGATGTTTCTTAGATGCGGTCAGTCAGATGAGTGGACGGCGGCAGCGAGTCCAGGCTTACTGGAGAATCAAGCAACTTGGAATTGATGTACGAAGAATGCTCTTGCTGGAAGAGCAGATGGCTTTGATGAGAAGATTGAGGATATGTTTTGGTGATAGAGTGTTGTTATGTGTTGGAGTATCCAGATGATGTTACGGTTGTCGAGGTTCGGCCTGATCCACGCCAGAGTTCGGTGCGTGGTGTAGCAGAATTGCATGGAGATACTGGAAACTCGGGCGCTTGTCAGAGGCAGCAAAGACATAGACAACAAGTTTGTCATCAAGCACGTCAGTGTAGAATTGCAATGATGGCTATGAAAGATGGAGATCAGAGGTCAATTATAAGCTCTGTTGCCCTAATGGCGTGGTGCCATGCTGTGCCTGAGTATACCTCAAAGGTCTTGATAAAACTCCTTTCCCCATGCTCCAAAAATGGGTTCTGGTCTCCAGTACCTGCTGCATAGGCTGTGACTCCTGCTCAAGCCACTTTTCAATGCCAAAATCAATGCCAAAACAATGCTCGAAAAGACTGCTCCAATGTCCTTGTACCTTGCCAGTCCTGTGCTAATACCAAACCCCATACTCATGTCTTCGTGATCCTCATTCCAGAATTGCTTGCTGAGTAGGCTCCGTGAGGGTTTGATTGTAGTTGTAAGCTTATCGCTCACTGCATGTCAAGGATGGGCTCCTCCTCAGGGTCACGGTAGACGATGATCCATTTCTGTGCCTCAGCAGGAACGCAAACCTCGGGAACACGGCCTTCAAGGCGAGCGAGAGCGAGATCACGGTGACGCTGAGTCTCTTCAGCTTCAGTCATGGCAGGTTGAGGGAGACCGTTGACATGATCTGCGCATGTCAGTCTCAGATTCCTCAATCTCGCCCATCACTTCAAGTCCCTGAGCAAACAGGGGCACTATCAGTTCTCAATGGTAAGGATAGTGGATTCACTTACTGTATTGCCACTGAAGGGCACGACTGGCAAAGACGCTGTGGTTGAAGCGGGTATCAACTGCGTGAGGTACATTGACCTTGGTAGGCTGAGGACGCAAGGTGATCAGGCGAATGGCAGGACCGACGTTCAGTTCTTCGTCGCTGGTAGTCTTCTGGCTCTTGGATCCGCGGAAGAAGGAAACGAAGCTGAAACACATGTTGATGAGAGGTGGAGGTGATTGGTGGTGTTTCTGAAGCTGTATCTGAATGAAAAAGAGGCTTTTATGATATGGCCGATGGAATAGGGGAAATTTTGACGTTATTGAGGTCATAGTAAATGAGAAGTGATGTAAGAGCGAAGATAAGTAGCATAGGTTTGATAGACACGGCCATGGAGGAGGT
This sequence comes from Dothideomycetes sp. NU30, assembly GCA_026013035.2. Taxonomy (NCBI): domain Eukaryota; kingdom Fungi; phylum Ascomycota; class Dothideomycetes; species Dothideomycetes sp. NU30. Next base: position 23,713 of record BSBH01000115.1, on the reverse strand, counting down.
GTGCGAGTGGATATAGGCAACGACGCGACTAGCACGTTGAACAGTGAGGATATACAGGATTCTCATGAAACACTAGTCGACGATATAGACTCAGAGCTTAGACTCGAAGGCAGTAGACATCAATTCAATAGCATACAGAGTACCTCATTGTTTTGTTAGAATATATAGAGGCACAAAGACGGAGCCAATTCCGTCATCTTCCTCATGGACAATCTTCCTCAGATACCCTTTTATCCCGCGCCATCCATCCACGACCATTGTCAAACACTGGATAGACCATTGAAAACGTTTTGCTTCTTGTGATAGATCTGCCTCCCTTTGCCTTTGCCATGAAACTTGTAGTACTGTTGAGCTGATGCGGGTTCGAGATGCCTTGTGATCCTGTTGATAGCACATCAGTACTCGGTCCATATCCATCTGATCAGAAGAACCCACCATCAGCCCTGAACGGAACCGGAGCTCGCACGAATAGCCGCCAACTGGCCAAGGTTGAACGACCTGCGCTCAGGCTTGCGGACAACAGTGCCAATGGACTTGTTGAGATACTCCTCGACATTGGCAATCTCGACAGGACTCTCACTGCGTGGAAGAGGAGGAAGTTCAGCTTCATCTTCTTCAGTCACTTGGCGGACTGTACGACCCTGAGACATCGCGGCATAGCGAGCAGCCTCAGGTGATGCAGACATGGTTGGTGATCTCTTGACAACTGAGTAGACAGAAGGTTTGCGAGTGGGAGCTATAGGATGGCAGTGGTCAGAAACAAGACTTGTGGGAGAATGAGAGAGCGGCATACTTGTGGTAGTAGTTCGAATGCTCTTGGGTCTGCGGAAGAGGCTCTTGATCTTTGCGGCTGCTTTCTTGAACATCTTGCTGGCCATCGTAGGCGTTGTTGACGCAGCAGTACTTGGAGAAAAGAGGGTACTGTAGTGGTAGAAAAGTGGATTGAGTAGTGGTATTGGTACTTGGAGAGAATGTGTGATAGGATACCACTGAACAAGCTCTATGAGATGGAGACTCGCCGTGTAGAGTGTATAACTTTGCAGAGAATTGTTTACCTCCGTCGTCCGGACTACCACACGTGAGATGGTGATATAGAATCACACGGAATTACTATTGTTTAGCTAAGCCCAATCGGGACAATTAGATCAACAGTTGTGATAGTCGAATAATCTGAAACAGACATTCAGCGTGTTGTGCAACACAAAACGCCCGTAGACTTTCTTCGCTGTCTCCTCTCTTCTTCTGCTTCTTCTTCCTCAACCACCAGACCCAATTCTTCCACTTTGCTAAGACATCTCCACCAGGACTTATCTTCAACACCATGTCTTCTTCTCACAGGTTCGTAAACATGTATTTGCAGGTCCAGATCTCTTTTGACACGCCATTCTAGAATGGTCCCCGCGCCTAGCAACCCTCACGTCCAGCCTAACACACCAAACGGAGATCATACGGACTTTGCTCGTGCTGATATGCCTATTGAGGTCATGGCATTCGTCTTTCCCAATTGTCCCATCGACCAGGCAGCTGCTATCACTCACATCAAGGCCCAGTGGTATCGCAATCTTCAGTTCCTCCGTGAAGCCGACGTAGAGCTCCAGGCAGGACATGGTTCCGTCAAGGACCTGGCCTTCCGTTGGGGTCTCTGTCGCTGGGTGCAGGGCTTCGTCGTGTGGATGAATCTGGGTGTTCTTCGTACCGTCTTCGAGCAGCCTGTTGGTTACCGTGGTACTGAGAACATGACTCCCATGGAGAGACTTCCTGTTGCTTACGGTATACTCTACGACGAAATCTACAACGATCTTCGTAACGCTCTCAGAAAGGCGAGCTATGTCGACAAGCATATTCGCCAGCTCTATGTCCCCTCCCACAACTTGTTCTACACTCGTGGTAACAACGGTGCTGTAACCAACAGTGTCGCTATCACCACTGAACAGAAGGAGTCATTCCTCAGATCTCGCTACGAGATCGAGATCAACGAGGTCGACATCCGTAAGGACGCTGCCCAGCTCTCCGGCTTTCCCTTCATGATCGTAAGTCATCGAAGTCCGGGATCAACTATGCCATCAGACTGACAGTCATCTAGGGTGAACCTTGAAGGCCAGTATTCACGCTTAAGAAGCGTTCAATCCACCGCTCGCTCTTTGTAGTTTGAGCCCTCGTTTCTGCCTCCCCTTTTCGTTATCCGTAAGCACGTCAACTTCTTCGTCGCGACGCATTCTTACTGACCTCAACTCTGTCAGACTTTGCAGCACCTGCTCGCCAGCCTAGGCTTGAGCCCGAAAGTCTCTGCCGCTTTTCTTACTTCCACTGCTTCTTAGTAGGACTGCTTCTATAGGCCACCGCCCAATTCATTGCTGACATCTATCAAAAAGCACCAAATTGCCATCCACATCGACGAGCGCGTTCCTAATCACCCTACGTTACTGCTCGCATTCCATGCTGGAGCCAAGTTCTACTTCTTACACTGCTTCTCTGATTTCCAGACATGGTCTTCTTTGATACCGACCTCTTCTTGTTGTTTCCTTTATGCTTTGAAATCGCGTTAATCGCCACGGAACACGCATAGGTGGGCAGGAGCCGCTCTTGCAAAGTGGTCTATAATCGAGCGTTTGTTTCTTTTTCTACAGAAGACTAGATAGAAAATGCATTCTTTGCACCAAAACTTGCTCATTGTCTTGCACTTCGACATGTCTGTCATTGAAATTAGTGGCTTTGTGGTGGAATTGATCTTGAACAAAGAGATCGAGTGACTAGTTGGATCACGTTCATAGACAAAGAATCTTTGTACGTGCCGCATGCAGCTTCTTCCATGGCCAAACCGGCTTTTCAGGAGAACAAATCTGCTCACAGACACCGTTGCATCTGACGTTTTGTCCATAGAAAGCCTTGGAGTAGTAACAGCCACTCAGGGCTCTCAATGGACAAGATTTCAATGTCAAAGGTCTCTATGCAACGATATAATACGATATAATGATGCATGCTGATAGCAGAATTACTAATATTCGAAGAGAATAAACAGAGATAAATCTCTAAGTCCTAAAAAACATGTTCTCATCTACTTCTTCGATGGCCAATACATTGGTTTTTGACACTCTGTCAGCACACAGAGATGCTCATCTTACTCACAATGTCCATTGAGAGCCTTGATTAGTCGATAATTTATGGGGCTCTCAATGGTCAAGACACAGATAGCAGCGATCTCTATGATATATCATGACACAACGAAAAGAGGCTCGAGAACAGGAGATCCTCATAGATTAAGGGAATCAAGATGCAAAAAGACAGATTTATATGTTCAACAAGTAACTTGACAGCTGTTTCTATGGCCAATCCACACTTTTTGTATCAATATATCGGAACACAGAGATCCTTCCCCTACTTATCATGTCCACTGAAAGCCCTAGGATACACTCAAGATTGTGGGCTCTCAATGGGCTGTACATCAAGACTAGCAAAATCTACGATGTGATATAGCACAGGTCAGCCAAGTCTTCGTAGTGGCTGTGAAACCGTAGTTGCTCACAAAAATGTTTTCGAGTTCAGTCATCTTCAACATGTGATAGACAGTAACACCACACATCACTACCACTATTCCTTCCACCTATCCATCAAAGTTATCACACCCATCAACGAAATGCCTGGACTCCCTTTGTGCCAACATTGCACACCAGATCACATTCCCATCAAGACATGGCAGGATCGCCTCCAACCTCAGACCTCTGGGTATGCCCGCAGAAGAAAGCAACAGACTCAAGATGATTGGCGAGCTCAAGTGGGCTGGCTCGGTCACGTCGCTCGAAATGATACAGGCCACGTCAATCCAGAGCCTCATCTGAGTGAGCTAGCCAGAAGATACCGCGCAGGCTGCAAGTTGATCGAACAAGACGTCCCATCTTGCCACATCCTCAAGCCCCAAGAGATCAGATATGTGGACGATTTCAGTGTACTTCAGGGCGTTGATGTAACAAATACCGAACGACCTGAGCGCCACAGTGCCCCAGCACTCGGCGAGAACATCATCGCAGACCGATTCATCTTGGAGTTTACCGCAAACGAGATCGAAGACCTAGAAGACGCTTGGATAGTTTACGCCACCATACTTGTTGACACCATGCACAGATTCTCAACCGCAAACGATATCGACATCTTTGACGTCCATCTGCTTCACAATCTGGTCAGATTTCTCTGGGTATTCTACGACAACCTCCCCTGGAAAGGACTGGGACACATCCTGGAACAGACCCCCTTCCCACCAACCCAAGAGTACATCTCATGCTGCCAGAAGCGTTTCGAGAGAGTCGGCGACCTCTTCGATCGTATCTACACCATTCTCAGAAAGGCTCTTTGCTATTGTAGCTATGTTGGTTTCCGCCGTTCCGATATCATCTACCATCACCCTACTGGCCTGGTCTACACAATCCGCTATGATGATCACACGATTGAGGTCAGAGACCGTGTCGAGACTGGAGAACTGTCGACGTTCCTGAAACAGCGAGATTTTCTGAAGAAGCCAACACCTCAAAGAGTAAATCCTGGACGACTGCTGGGTCTGGTCGATCTTCCGGATGAGTTGCCTGAAGAAGAGTAGTCTCTGCAACAAGTACAGATTACGGCATATCTCTATGTGGAGTCATGAGCAACGTCACAACAGCGCGGCGTTCGTGGAGGAGATCAAGATTATGGCGAGAGGAAAGAGGTGTAGAAAGGTTACAGAGGTGATGAGACTGGCAAGGGATACGTAAAACGATGAGATTTGGACAGAGACTTTGGTTTCATTGCATAGAGCAAGGCCAATTGGTATTAGAAGACCCTAAGACTTCACTTCAAACTACAACTCAATATATACTAGACATCAGAGAAGAAGTTCGACTTGTATTCGGTGGCTCTGAGATATCTTTTATGCCGTGTAAATCTTCCGACCATGATCTTAGCTTGCATTTTCTGTAATCTCGCATACCAACACAACGTCGCACCAGAAAATTTTTCTCACTCACCTAACCAGGTCTTGTCTATTGTCACCAACCAGTAGCTCGGAGTCGAACTGCTCCGCACCAATGCACAAGATTGAGAAGATACTGCTCAACGCAACCTGACAAATTCTTAACATTGGTTCTTGGCCGCCGGTGCCGCACGATAGCAAAGAGGCGATCTTCATATCGACTGACCTTCTCATCCTACTGTCTCTGGTACTCGGTTGTACGACAGAGTTCCAGGATCATCTTGCAGTAATACACACTGAATATTGCACTCATAGCCCGTCATAAACTACTCATCATAGACTCCAGCCTGATATCCGTGAACACCAAAGGCTCTCCCCTCAAGATCACCATCGGCGACAAGGTGGAGAAGAAACACGAGGATTAATAGACACAGCAACACCATTGAATCAGAAAGAGCAAGAATCAAGAGAAGGAAGTAATTGGATAGGATACAATAGCAAAACAGAAATAACAGAATTTCAAAACTCCAGACGTCAGAAGGCCATGAAGTAAGCGACATCAAGGACAACCAAAAGCAAAAAAGAAGAACAAAAGATGCATGACCTACCCGCAGCAGAATAGACTCACCTGAAGCGCAACATAAAACCTACCTCGCTCATTGCTCAACACTGATAGCATTGGCCTCAAAAGCCTTCTCGTTCTTCATACCAGCATCAGCCCACTCATGACCAGCATCCCAACAGATCCCATAAATCTCCTGTCCTTTCCAGGGACTCCAGAATCTGTTCTCCACCATATGGAGATCAGTGAACTTACCCGCTTTCTTGAGATTGCCCTCGATAGCCCTATCTAACGTAGCCAGTTCCTCTTCGATACCTGGGATGTCAAACTTACCAAGTGGATTGACCTCGTAACGAAGTTGCAAAGTCTGTATACGGGCGGAACGAACGGTTTGCAGAGAACGAAGCTTGGACTCGAGTTCTTTGACGTGGTCGATGAGGTTCAAGCATCGAACGGTGGCACGTGAAAGAAGGCGACGCTGGTTAGGAGTGAGAACCTTGCAGCAGTGGTCCACGTAGTCGCAAAAGTCTAGTGCTTCTGCCCATATGCGGTTCTCAAAGATGTCGAGGAGTTTGGGAGTACGTGATAAGAAAGTGTTGATGCGCTCGTCGTAAGCATGGATGCAAATAGTGCAAGGGTAAGGGGTGAAAATACAGTGAGTACCGATGCAGTGGGAGAGACGATTGGTGGGGCGGGTGCAGGGAAGTATCTGAAAGGAAGTGTGGCCACAGGTGAAGAGTTGGCAGATTTGTTTGCACATGTTGAGTTTGTGGTTGTATGATGTTGTTAAGATGAAATTGAAGGAAGTGTAAGAACTTTTGAGAAGTTGGAGAGGGAGTTCGAATCGATTGAATCTGATGTAGGTTCGAGGTCGCGGCGGACGTCTACCTTATATGTCAGCATCAGTAATGAAGACAAGTGCATTGTTTTCTGTTCCCTTTGTTCGACTTGATGATGGACAAAGGACTGTTCGACAAAGACCTTGTTGGTGCATAAAGCGGAAATAGGTGTTCTTCCATTAGAGAAGACAATGAGAGACATAGACAGGAATCTTGGGCAGGCAGGCTCAAAACTTCCGAACAAGAGACGAGGATGCAACTTTTCAATCTTGGAGCACAGAATGCTGGAGAACGGTTCGATTAGGAAGCAAAATCCGCGGGCATGCGCACCATCCGGGTCTGGTCGGACGACTGCAAGCTTTGCATGTCTGGTCCATCTTATACAAGACTCGAAGAAGAACGTTGATGAGGACAAAGACGTCCCATTGCGTCAATGTTTGAGAGCGACAAGGTTTGCAGCGAGACTGTGGATGTTTTTGCCGTTGATTTTGCTGTGCTTGCAAAACAAGTTATTCCGCTATCCAACTCTCGGAGATTTGGCATCGCATCAGCGTTCTTTCCTAGCTGGCAGCCATCGGTAGTTGCAATGAATGTTACCTGGATACTTTGAACTTTTCGTCAGCTATGTGATGTTGATCATTTCCCACCACAAGTAAACATACGTATGCGATAGTTTGCATTTCATAACGAGATCAACGGAAACACTGCTGGGAACGGGTTTCAGATCCCTTCCTCTGATGCCATGATGCCATAGTTCAGCGAGCTGGTGCATAGACTCAGCACCCTCTTCTGAGCAATATCACAATTGCAAATGATCCGACAGAGTTTTCGTGCCCAGGATTGTCAAGACGGCGTTTGAGAGGTGTGCCGAATGTGATCGTCACAAAATCCATGCGGAGTGATCCGAGACTATGTCCGTGGAAGCAGTTAGCCATCTTGTTGAAACTCAAGTCATTGCACTTTGAGTGCCATGGATGTGCGAAGGAAAAGGGGGTGGTTCAAGTATTCTTTGGAAGCAGATAGATGGCATTGCTGCCGCTGCGAGTAGTCTTCATGCTGGCTGGGATGCAGTTGGCATAAACCGAAGAGACACTCAGGGTATCAGAGCTTGTTTAGAGGGTCCATTTCTTGACACAGCGTGATGAATTTTCGAAGCGACTTCTGTAGTGCAGAAAGCAGTCCTGAGTTGGATGTATGCCAATCCGGAAGGAGAAAGATTTCTCTGCCTGGCGTCGTGCTAATAGCTGTGTCAGGTCTAAGCAAACGGTCAATGCTCAGTGAAGTCAAGTCAAGCACCACAAACCTCAGATCAATTTTCGTACCACGAAAAACACAAGTCCTCCCGCATCGTCTATTTCTTCCACCACAACATGATGCAACTCATCAACCTTCTCTTGTGCATCCTGGCGGTGTCCCAGAACTCCTGGGCACCGATCATTCTCATGTTCGCCCTGAGCGGACACCCGGTCGCCGTCCTCGTCGGAATCATCTACTCGGGTCATCGACTATCCTTCCTCGGAAGAGATCTCTGTAAGTCAATCTTCACCAATCCTGCTTTCCTGCCATGATATGAGATTTCAGAACTGACATGGCTGTAGTTGTGCGTATTCAGGACCTCATGACTCCACCAGTACCACCCGAGCCTGAACAAGGTACGTGAACGGTGATATCATGCTCCCGTGGTTACAGATACTGACGATCATCACAGAAAGTCCACCACCCTCTCCCCCATGGTGGCATCTACAAGCCCTGGGCTCCCACCAATTTGTCAGTCCAAGTCTGGCTCAAGCTTTGGATTTCCAGCCAAGGGGTGACCCAACCGAATGGGAGGAGAAGCCTGACGAGGAGGACGATGAGGAGGCTTGGGAGACGGACGAGGAAGGTGACGACCCCTCGTACCTCTTGTTGGAGTGAACGGGCCTTTCAGCAATGACTTCCCGAGGCGTCCGCAACCAATGCAGACCTACTACTGCTGCAACGTCGCATGATAGAATAGCTGGGCCAGAGGTCAGATGCTACAGAGGAGGTTCAAGGCACTGCTGGTCGATGACCTTTTCGTTTTTTCTAGACATTGAGCTCGTTCTTGCTGTTTCCGGTTCAAATCCCAACATGTACTCTATCCTTAACAATGATTTCCTTGTTTCGTGATACTGTGCCAAGCCATAAACAAAGAGAGGCAGAGGGTCGAGTCCAGCGAGAGCATATCTTTTAGACACGAATCACAGGCTTTGAGTGGACAATACAATTTGCAAGATTGTATCCCTGCATCAATATGGGATGTTTAGTTGATGGGTGTGATGGAGGAGAAGTCAGGAGGTTTCATCAGGATGTGAAGTTGAGAAGAAGTTGCGGCCTCGGGCCGAACCGAAGACGCGTGTCGCGTCGACCTCAGCTCTTGCAGTCGACCGTCTTTTTTGTCATGCATACTCGACTCGACCAAAGTTGATACAGCTCTCATGCGACAAGCGAAATGGGTATCCCAGGGTGCGTAATGCCTTCCTAAATTCATTTGATCCATTTCTGATGGAATTGCAGCCTCTGGGACATTCTCGGCGATGGCGAGGTCAAGTCGATTGCGGAGCTCTCCACCGAGCACTTCAAACGTTTAGGACGACCTCTTCGTGTCGCCGTTGACGAGGCAGGATGGCGCTTCAACAACCTAACTGATCAACAAGTTGCAATCATTCGACAAAAAGTGCCCGAAGCGAATCCTATCGAAAAGGCAATTCTATGGCGTGTACTACGTTCCTTCAAGACCCTGGAAACGTGGTGGTACTGCTGGAAAGATTGACTGGAAAAAGATTGATCTTCTCCGCAAGACTCTGGATATGCTCAAGATTCCGCATCATCGTGCTCCCGCAGAGGCCGAAGCTGAATGTGCTCGGTTGAATGAGCTGGGTATTGTCGATGCTGTTTGGTCTGATGATGGAGACTCACTCATGTTTGGCGCTGAAGTCTTGATCAGGGACTACCGTGAAGGTGGAGGAAGGAATGCAAAGAAGAGCGACACTCATGTACGAGTGTACCGAGCGGATGAGATTGCACGGAAACACCGGATCAACAGACAGGGTCTGATTTTGTTTGCTCTTCTCAGTGGAGGTGATTACGATACCAAAGGACTTGAAGGCTGCGGACCAAAGGCTGCTCTTGCAACTGCGCAGTGGGACAATGGCAGACTAGGTCAGATATTGTATGAGACGCCATTACGACAATTACATTGTTTTACCGAGTCATTGAACTGCCGAGAACCAAAGGTATCCACGCCTGAACAAGCAAACAACCTTTGAGGATTGAAACACGGCTGGAACGTGCCAATAGACGAAGGCAAGCTTCGGGATTTCGTCCGTCACCGCTTCGACTTCAGAACCAAGGAGTACATCGAGCACATTTTGCCTGTCTTGTTGACAAAAGCTCTAGCAAGCACTGCGCCTGATCGTGTGCAGGAGAACCTTGTCTTCAACATTGAGATTGTGCACAAGCGAGGCCAGAATCCTCATGATCTACATCTGGAGCGCAAAGTCACCTTCTCGCCGTTGGTCGCAACAGATCTCCATCTCAGAATTCAGCCACCCTGTGAAGACTGGAGTCAGTACACCACTAAGGATGGTGTAGAGTTTGATCCTTCACAGCTTGTTGAAGCAGAAATCCTCGAATGTGTCCTCGAGACCGGACTTGGAAGCACGGAGATGCAGCGCCCGAAAGAAGCTGCTACTCAGCCGAAGCCGAGGAAGCGCAAAGTGCAAGAAGTGCCTGCCGGCGTCCAGCCATCATCCATCACGGTATGGGATCTTTCTCAAAGAGCGGAGAGTTCAGCATCGGCTGTTAAAAAGCCCAGAACGAATGCGAAAGAGACAACTACCAAGCCCACAACAAAACGCAAGACGAAGAAACAAAAGGAGGTCGAGGCCGAAGCTGCTGCTGCTGCCGCCGCAGAACCGCCGCCACCACCAAAGGCATTCCGCTTGCCCACGGCGCTTCAGCGATATGGCTCTCTTCCAGAACTTCTCGGCGAAGAAAGTTTTGCTAGCGGATCAATCGTCGTGCCAATGTCCAGGCAATTTTCTTTCCGTTCCTTGGAGTCAACTTTACCAAACAGCCAAACCAGCTCAACTCCACAAGCAATCACTCCAGCTGAAGCAGTACCTCCAAGCAGTCAAGCGCATCCGGATGCTCCCTCATGGTCTTCTCCACCGCCGCCCCCCGCAACCCGCCCGAGAGCGTCACCGAGCGCGACTCGTGTTTCTGACATCTATGGGTATCATACATCACCAGTACTTTTGGAAGCACTCGACCTGCGTCAACGGGCAATAAACATCTTCGAACTCGGCAAGGATGAAGATGATGAAGATGCACCAGTCGTTGTTACATCACGCAATCGAGGTCGCGAGCCTGTTGCACCTGCAGTCCTATCTGACGACGATACGTCAGCGACATCTCGCATCATTCCAGCGCGAGCTACAAGTTACGCATCTCATGCCGCAAGAAGACGCTCACCCGGTAGTCTCGCTCGCCACAGAGATGGGCCAGCTTATTTCACGACTTCCAAGGAGGCACGCGATGATATGTTGTTGCAAATGGTAGTACGGGATGCTGCACCAGGTCAAGCAACAGCGGATTTTGAGCAGTGTAGGAATGGGATCGAAGAAGGAGAAGCCACCAACTACATGACCACCGCACAACGGAGACGATTAGGCATAACTCTCAACATCGACCGACACCCAATCAAGCACCCCAAAACAGCCGAAGAAGCACGAGACGAATTGATGCTCAAACTCGTCGTCAAAAACGCCGCCCCAGGCCAAGAAATTGCCGCGTTTCAGAAATGCAAAAGACAAATCGAACAACGAGAAGCCGAACAAGCAGCAGAGATACAAGCCGAAGCATCGAGGAACGCAATGCTAGAGAGGGAGAACGCGAAAACGAGGAAGTTGATTGCCGGTATGAAGGCCTTGAGGAAACGGATCAGAGATTCGGAAGCGGCATCAAGGGAGAGATTAGCGATAGTGGAAGATGCGATAGCAGAGAGTATAGCAGCGTCGGCGGCGGTAAAGGCGTCTGGAGCAACGGAATCTACGACATTGGCTCCTGCAGCATCAGCTCCCGCAATCTCCCAGGCTCCCGAGAGCGAAAGCGAGAAGACAAGACGAAAGATTGCAGAGGCGAGGATGAAACATTTTGGACAGACTGCTACAGCCAACATTGATGGCGATCCAGCAGCCTGGGCATCAGTCTCAGGCACAACACAAGCTCCTGCCCCAACTGCTGATGGAAGACGAAAACCAAACTCGAAAGGAGCTTCTTGAAACGTCACTTTCTGGAGTGTACATTCGGTTTAGATATATGTTCTGCGAACATATTGGATATTGATGTATCTTGCGGCTATCCACGTATATCTCGGATTCAATTCCGATGGGCAAACACGTTCATCCATCTCTATGTATGCCTTGTCCAAGGCATGTGATTGCGTATCATGTTTCCCAATCCCATCAGTCTGGCGAGAAACTTAGCATGCTCGTGCTATCTTCCATATCATTCTCATTCCCGTTCTGATCCGATCCGGAGCATCTGCTGTGAGAATTTTTTCAAGTCATTCTTGATGTCGTAACGTATCGACAGGAGCAGCATTTCCGTCTCCCGCCCGCCTCTCTTGATGAATTTGCACCGCCAATCCACATCGACTCTCATCCTCTCCATCATTTCTTGAACGCCTTGTTAGTCTCCAGAGTCTGCCCGATGAAACCTCTTAATGCCTGCCACCTCGTACTCGTCGCATCACCTCCAGCCCCAGCCTGTCCTTCTGCCACAGCATTCGTAGCAGGCACACTCATCCCAGCCAAATTTCTACCAAACCTCTCCCTCTCCCTCTCTTCCAATTTTTGCTTTCTCTTCATAGCACCAGGCCTTGACTTCAACGTCTTCATCTTCATCTTGCCATCCTCTGCCACTGGTTTCTTTTTCGTCACCCTGACCATTTTACTCAATTCCCCAAGTGCTCCTGACATTCCCTTGTCCGTTCCACTGTGCCCAGCGTTCTTGCTTTCGAGCTCCATTTCTTCGTCGTCATCGTCGATGCCTTCCCACTCCCCATCCTCCTCATCTTCTTCATCTTCTTCATCTTCTTCCAATTCGGGCAACGCGGAAGCCAAACTGTCCAACGCTTTTGTGTCAAGAGAACCGATTTTCTTGCCCGGACGCCTCCGTTTCAAGGGTTTGCGGTTTGCCTTTTCGATACGACTTATCAGATCATTGTGTTTTGAGATTCTCTTTGCGGTTTTGTTGTTTGTCGATGGGGTGGGTTTGAGGAGGGTTTGTGTTGGGACTGTGGGCGCTGTGTGGCCGGCTTGTGCGGCTTTTGCGCGGATTGAGGCGCGCTTTTTTATGGGTGCCTGGGAGAGGAGAAGGGAGGGTTAGCTTTTGGGGGTGAATGGAAGAGGAGAAGGAGGGAAGTGTACCATGGTGGTTGCTTGTGTTGGTTATCAAAAGTGGAAGGAGTGGGTTGTGATTGTCGCAAGTGTGGCAGGAGCGTTGTGTGCAGGGAGCTATTGCGCGAAAAGCTAATAGCAGCTATAATCTCTACAACACAAGTGCAACAACTTGTCTGAAGCAGGTAGTCACGATAGACTGTTCAAGGTAGTCACGACAGTCGTTGAAGGATCTTGCGACAGACCGAAAGCAGTAAGTACAACTCAAGTCGCAAAAAGCTGCGAGTAAAAAAAACATTGATGGAAAAGAAAGCTATGAGAGATCTTGGCAATTGTGGAGGCGGTCCGAACCTCGGAACTTCGGGGGTCTGGATTTTCGATGGTAAGAGTGACCCTGGCATGAGTTCTCTAGTTGTTCTTTTTCGCATCCCAGCAATCGAGCAGGTGAAGGCTTCTTCGATGAGGATCTCCGACGTTTCATGATCCACGGGAAGCGATATATGTGCCCTCATCTCCCACCTACGAATCTGAATCAGTGCGGCTGGCGTGGAGTTAAGCATCAACATAAGCTATACTAGCGGCAACTTGGTCGGAATCGCTGTACTGACCAGACACGATGTTTGTCCTGATCAACTGTCCAGAATCCTTCCTACGTTATGTCTCTCTTGCATTCGAAGGGATTGACACCACGTCTGACTGTTATTCCTTGTTGATCTTCTGTATTTACCGCTACAGAATTCCTAGCGCTCACTTTTGCCCCATGTATCGCTGATTGTTATCAATTCTGGCCAGACTTGCTTGCTGCATACAGTCTGAAGTATTCGCCCTTCATTTGAATCAACTCAAAATGTGTACCTGCTTCAACAATACGGCCCCCACCCATGACATATATCTTGTCTGCTTCTGCAACTGTGCTTAGTCTCTGAGCGACTGTGATAGTCGTGTGACCTTTCTTGGCTATCTCCATTGCCTGATTAGGGCTGCGATCGTCTGGATACCGGACAGCACCTCGCCTATAGAAGCGGCACTATGGTCTGCAAGCTTCTCGTTCTTCTCTTCCGCAGCGCTTACAAGCCAGATGCTGAAGCATCCACCTCCGATCACCGAAGGTGCAACAGAAATGCACACCAGTGCTAGTGTCCACCCAAGAACCAGCGCAACAACGATGCCAGAGACGACAGTGAAAGCACTAATCAAGATGTTGCCCAATACGCTCCCAATTAAGCCAGCGAGGTCACTGGTTGAGTCGGAAATCAATCCAGAGAGGCCTGCTAGAGAATTCTCTCCTTTGTCAAAAAATGACACCTCCATCCTCATGTACTGCTGTAAGACATGACTACGCAATCGGGTGGTCAGATTTCTGGAGCTGAGAGAGAAAGCTGTTCCCTGGACGGTGCAGCTGATGAGCATAGCGAATGCAAGCATGAAGAACATCCAAGGGTAGAAGGCTGTATCAAAAAGAAGTTTGTTCGTCTTGACTACCGGGACCGCTAGTGCTGCAATGACTTTACCAAACAGCACAGCTGACGCGGCCTCCTCACCTCCTACAACGATACAGCAGATGAATTCATAAAAATGGCCAATGCATCTACCCCTTGTTCAGTTAGAACAAGGACAAGATTGTGGAGACGCAGACTCGTCCATGACAAAGAAATTATCTACTGTACAAGTGCAGTGCTCTGATGTAAGGCGTCCGGCTCATTGGAAATGTAGAGGGGTACCTCCGAATGTCCACAAGACGATGGATTATAAGGCAATTTAGTTAAATTGTTCCACTTTGCGCTGATACAGACTATTTGCTTCAAGAGATTACTATCCTACATCTTTATAAGTAGGTAGTATAGGCTGGTCAACAGACTAGCAATCAAACATATAAACTGCTTGTCGCCGGCGCCAATATGCATTAAGAATATTGTAGGTTCTTATTTCTTACATCAGTATAGACCTTATAATTTCAGATATCTGGTCTTTTGATAACTCAGATCATAATACTCTATAGACTGCAATGCAACTGATTACCTGATAAAGTCTTTAGAGATATTGGGTATAGCAGGAGTGATACTAACATGAAGATGCAATGGATGTACATTTCTAGCCGCACTCCGCGATAACTACATACTAGAGCAGGGTTTCGTTGGCTCGGAATGCTTCTTATCTCGTTGCGCATGCTCCGTCCCGAAAGATACCCGGACACTAACTTTAGAGTGCATAGATGTACGTTTCTAGCCGCATCCCCTTTACAGTAGGGCAGAATTTCGTTGGCTCGGAACGCTTCCTATCTTGAGATAAAGTTGCGCAGATTCCATCCCGAACGTCGCCCGCCGTAATACTAATGGTTCAGAATGTAATGGGTATATGTTTTCAGCCGCACGATTTATCAATTGCATACCAGAGCAGGGGTTTTCCTCTGGCTTGGATGACTCTGTAACTCAACATACGTGGTGTTGTCACAGCAGACCGTTAGTCGTCGATTCTGGATGGATCGTTAACATGGGCAGCCCACCAATCGTGAGTGTTACCAAGCTTGCGAATGCAGTCTTCCAAGTGCATGCTACCGGGCGGACGTAGTGATACCCTGTAGTGCTGTGTGTACGATCAAACACATCATCTCGTCTCTCCGAAACGCATCATGTGAGCTTGTGATGCGATTGAATGTGGGATTTGCCACATGCTCAAGATATAAGGACTCTCTTTTCCGCGACTTGACGTATTATATCGGAGACACCGTGTTTCTTTGCCGACTACGAGATCCAGTTGCCAGTCACTAGGTGCATCTAGAGAGATCATGGAACAACGACTGGATATAGATGAAGAACTGCTAAAGCGCTTGTGCGCATTGCTGCATCTCGAACCAAAGCGCATCAAGCTGAACGAAACCTTCATTCGCAATGGCGGTGACTCCTTGCTTGCCATCAAATTCAGCAATTCAATCAGAGGTTCAGGTCATGCCCATGTTGGCGCTGGTACGATTTTACGGGCGAAGTATCTTGGCAGTCTCCTCGATAAAACGCAGCTGAGAAAATTGGCCACCGAAGAGTCTTTCCAGCCATGGCAGAGCAACAGCATTCTTCTGGCCGCCTCAAACCAGAGTCGCCATGACCATAGAACGCTTGACCCGATTCAGCGTATTCCAACAGTTATTCCGACCACGGGCCTCCCCATCACGTTTATCCAAGCGGGGGTTGCTGTTTATACTCATCACGTTCCGGGCGCAGCTGTTCAGCATGTAACACAGTATTGTTACACTGATACACTGCCTCGTCTCAAACGAGCCTTTGAGAAAGCGATGTCAAGCAAGTTTGATGTAGAGACCAACCCTCTGTTGGTCAAAGCATCGTTGAAGGAGTCAATCAAGTTGAATTGGACAGAAAAACAAGTCGAGTCCTTGGAAGAAGCAGATCTCGAGGATTCGTTTGGCGCATGGAGTGTAGAGGCATCTTCCGAGCCTATATTCAGAGTCAGGACACCTCAGAAGTGATCTCCATGTAGAGATATCATAGAACTATGAGAAACATGTATAATATGTGGTAAGATAATTGACGGAAAAAGATAAAAAAACAACAATATAGGAAGGTTTCATTCAGACGTCTTCGATATATGTATGAACGAGAACCTGTGGACCCAACCACTCCCTCTCTCACTTCATCTTCTCCTCCTGATACCCATCGGCACTCAAACCACCACCATTCTCACCCTCAAATCTATAGAGCTTAGGCTCAACCAACCCCTTCTTCCTGAACACAACCGTTTTGACCCAATAAGGCAGGACCTCTCGAATCTGATACATCATGTGCCTCCTCGTGGTAACCGCAAACACGTAATCAAGCTCTTCCAACGAACGCTGCTTAGTTTCTGGCAACCACAGAAAAATCATAACGAAAGCGATGGCGTTGAGGGCGGCGTAGAAACCAAAAGCACCGGTTGTGCCGAAAGCGCGGAGTTGACGGGGGAAGGTCAGGGAGACTACTGTTGCCCAGAAATTGTTTGTTGCTACAGCCCAGGACATGCCTGTTTGATGGAAATGTCAGTATGAAGTCAGGGAAAGAGATATGAAGCTGATGAGACTTACCGACTTCTCTGTGTGACAGAGGGAAGACCTCGGCAGAGTAGGTGAATGGTACAGGTCCTTCACCAGGCGAGTAAAAGGCGTCGAAGAGGTAGACGAACAGTGCGACAAGACCGAGATGTGCAGCAGAGGACTGTGGGATGAGGAAACAAAGTCCAGCGGCGAGCAGAGTCCAGCACATGTTCGGGAAGGTGAAGAGCAAGAGTGCACGACGTCCATACGTATCAATCGTCCACACGGCAGGCCATGCAAAGATGAAGTTGATGATACCGAAACCCCAGGATGCGAGTAAAGCTCCAGTGACAGTGGCACCGGCACTAGCAAAGATGGTCGACGAGTAGAAGGCGATGATGTTGATACCGCACATTTGCTGTGCAATCATGACGATACCCGATGCTTGAGTTGCGCGACGCAGACGAGGGATAGTGAAAAGCTCGATAAATCTCGTAAAGACGCTGGCGTTGGCAGGAAGACCGGATTGCTGGACGAGAATCTCTTCTTGCTCCATCTGAGCGTGAATGTAGAAGAGTTCTCTTGCAGCGAGGATAGGCTTGCCTCGGAAGCGAAGGAGAGACTTGTAAGCCTCACCCATCCTACCTTTGGACATGAGCCATCTGGGAGATTCGGGGACGAAGAAGATGCCGAGAACAAGAGGGACAGCTGGGATGAAGGCTGAACCCAATTGCAAGCGCCAGGCAATTTTACCAACGTCCTTCACTGCGAGGTTGGCTGACGTACCAAGAAGAATGCCAAATGCAGTCCAGATCTAGTGGTTGTCAGACAACGGTACAAATGATGTAGATGATCGTCCATAACTCACCTGCCATGACATGACAAGACCTCCACGGATCCGAGCTGGCGAGACTTCGGCAGAAAACACAGGAACGGTGACTTCTTTCAGACCCATTCCGATCCCGAGAAGGACACGACACACGATGAGTTGTTTCCAGTTTTGGGTGACTGCCGAGCCAATGGGAGAGAGTACAGAGAAGATGGCGGCGATGAAGATGACCTTGCGACGACCAAGCCAGTGATTGAGCGGATCTGAGATCCAGCCTGCGAACAGGAAAATGGCAAAGTACGGGCAAGAATTGATGAAACCAACGAGCCATTGGTTGTGGTCGCAGGTGCCCGCGGCTTCACATACAGGTCCAGTTTCGGGGATGCCAAAGGCGGCAGGGAAGGACAAGTTCGCTCCGTTCGAGCCCGTTTGGTCCCAGCCCTGGATAGCAGCTGAGTGACGTCAGCCAACCTGTGAGTAAGTTTGAAAGGCACTTGCTTACCAGCGATAGAGTTGAGGACGATGGTAATGTACAAGATCTTAGGATGGCGCCATTTGTGCAAGATCTCTTCACGGAAGGTCTCTTTCTCTTCGGTATCAAAGTCAGGCATCGCGTCAGTCATACCAGGGTTCTGTGCGGCAAGTGCACCCTTCTTGAGCATGGGAAGGATGTCGTTGAGATCATGGTCATGAGCAAACTTCTCCGCAGAGGCCATCAAAGTCTCGCGGGGCACTCCAATAAGAGGGTTGCGGATTCTGTATGATGGATCAGTATTCGTTGCTCTCTGTTACTACAAAACAACACATTGTACGTACTCGCCAGTGGCATTGTCGGTCAAGTTAGCGACGCTGTTCTTCCGCTTGTCCTCGTCAGCAAAGAGGACAGAATTGCGTCGTGCAGCGTCAATGTCTTCGGTGTGTTTGGCCATGGTGGCAGCGTAATGAGATAGCGATAGGGCTGATCGAGCAAAGCATACGGGGAGAAACCCTCATCTGCTTATATAGAAACTGGTGCTGGCAACCATGACGATACGAGATGCAGCCACAAAGTTGACATACGACAGCAGACTGTCTGTCTCGCATCATCGATCGCCTCCAAAATGAGCTCCAGACCATCTCAACGCCACGATACCTAAAATGCTCAAGCTTTGTGGATTGACTGTATTGCTGACGATTCAAAAGGAGAAAGGAGTGGGCTGCAGCCAATAACAATCGACTCTCAGAGATGCATTTCGAGAGCTGACTGAAGTTTGCTTGCCTCAGGGCGACGCTTAGCTTTACCCCACCTTGAACTTACCATGTCATGTGGCCTATGTGACATCCACGACATTATTGCATCCAAGTATGGTGATGGATGCTTCAAGATTTTGTCCGAGATAGTGCTACATTTGTGTGGTTGATGGAGCAATGACAGTCGGCGAGGAAAGCCATCAAAGGCAAAGCACCTCACTGCTGACTTGAGAACAAGAGTCTGCGTGATTTTGTGATAGACGAACTCCATGCGAGGACGTTGATGGTAAATTCGCGCTGAAATGCCATACATGATCTGCACCGGGAACAACAATTCTATTCTCCGCACCAAGATCTGTGCACAGAGACCCTTGATGAGATCGCTAGTGTCGCGTGAGAACCAGCAGTCTAGACCGCAGTATGTTATCCACTCAATAGAATCGAATTCACGCTGAACATTGTGCATCAGGCACGTAAGCAATGCCAAGCATAGGTTTTGCCATGGTACTGTGTGTCTTCCCCCATCTCTGTCGCGAGCGATCAATGTCATCTTTCGAAGAGATGTTATGATCATATTTCGGACTCGCCGACAAAGAGGAGAGCAAACATGGCTTTGCTGATGAAAGTCTAACGATTGTGGCGTTTTTGGTCTATGGTAGAGAGTGCGGGGTCGAGCATACGCGGCGGTGATGCGGAGAGAAATACCTTCCTCTTGTTACATGTGGGGGAGCCTTGTGACGGATCATGTATCGTGGAGGGTTGGGAAAGATGATTGGAAGAGGAGAGGAGAAGAAGAAGAAGAAGATGGGATGTCGCACTCTGATCGTCATGCAGATTCTCTTGGCCCAAAGCTTGGCGATAGCTTGTCTAGTGCGAGAGAAGAAGGGCCAGAAAGCTGGAACAATTTCCATTTATTGAGGGAAGTCGAAGATCAGGATACTGGAGATAAATGCCTCTGACACTTATTGACCAAGACTCGACATCTCAAGAGATCTACAACATACGGATATTCTGCCGTATCACTCTCGCAGTTTCATCTCCTGTCATCCGCATCTCTCATTCAAGCGGACTCCTTCGCTCCAGCTTGGCTTGTCAAATTTGACAGGATGGGATCGAAGAAGAACAGACGAAGGTTGTGAGAAGCCAAATCAATGCCCTCACGCCTTTTGATATCTTCGACGACCAACAGGACAGACACCATCGTAGCAATGAGTCTCATAATTCTTCAATCCATTCGCCAATTGGGCACAACATCTGCAAAGCTGTATGACATTCCTGTATGCTACTCAGCCAGCGGAAGACTATGCCATCTTGTCCTCCAGTCTCCGTCCAGGATACCAGGCCACACAGTCGACAGTGCCCGTGCGAAAAGTGTTTTCGCAGCCTCATCAACATCGATCCATTGATTTATCCAATCTCTCCTGCGCACAGTAAAGGCATCGAGTTCCTGGGTAACACATTCAAACGGTCTATCGGATCGTTTCCGGGAGCAAATCCACGACTGTCCAAGGTACTGTAATAGACTGATCAACTTGGATGACGTACAATGAGGTCCAGCTAGATGTTCCAAGCCGATAACTTGCAGCTCTAGGCTCTGAAAAGGCGTAGCAGTCGGTGATTTTGCAGCAGCGATGACTTCGGATATCGACTTGACAAGCTTTTGATCTATAGCAAAATCGATCAGCGCGCCATGTACGTCTTTCATGCCTTCCTCGTCATTGCTGTTCACGACATCGTGAACTCGATTGATTGTCTCCGAACCACGCTTCCACAAAAGATACTGTGAGCCATATATCGAGAGATGGAGCTTGCGAAGTCCAGGCATTTGGCCAAAACTCCGATAGATCCCAACTTCTTGATCGTCACCTTGTGTTCGCAGCATGGGAAGCCCCAATTCCTCAAGGTTGGGGCAGTACTTCCTCATCTCGCGAAGCATGTCTGGATTCGCGAAATGGCTTGGACCTGATCTAGCAATGGCCGTTGGGCCGAGTTGATGGTACGGCAACCATAGAAACAAGTGGCGTAGACTAGAACCACAGTGCTGCAGCACAACGCTAACAGTCCGTGGAATATAATGGGCGGTCAATTTGACGCTCTGTAATGGTGGAAGAGAACGAATAAATCCTTCTGTAGCATCTGCCAACTCAGTCGTGGATGGGTCATCATTTACCAATAAAGCAGGCTTGATGTCCAGAACTCGGAGTGATATAAATTGGCAGTTCTCGGTAAGCCAGCGGAGATCAGACGCTTCCAGCCAGCCGTGTAACTTGAGACTTCGTAGTACTGAGAAGTCAGTAATCGTGCTCCACTGCTCTAGTACGCCTGTAAGTCTCGTTTCGTACAGTTCCAGATGATGCAGATTTCCCAGTGAAGCACCAGGAGGTGTGATCTTGCCTCTGACCCATCTTGTCTTTGGACCAAATCTAGGATCTCCGGGATGTGTTCCGTGAAGTATGCTGACTTCTCGTAGACCTCGAGCAGAATCTGAGACAATTTCTAAGACTGCCTGTGCGGTGAAATTCATGTAGTCTCCTTCTACATAGTCAAACATCAGGGCAATACTATAGAGACATGGCGATGTGATAAGTTCCATATCGTAAGCATCTATCTCTATTCGTGTGCCCCGCCGTGTGCAAAGGCTGAACAACCTGAAATTCTGCAGGTGAAGTCGGCAATGAGGGAGTGTCTGGTTGAGACACTTGAGAATGTTCAGAGGTAGTCGTTCGTTGAGAGTCCAGAAGAGATTTCGAAGAGCAGGAAGCTGTGTGAGGAGGGAATACAGCATCTCCACATCTTTCTCCTCGAGCAGGGGTTGCAATGCTCGCCCGTCCATTCTGCAATACTTCCAAGTGTTCAAGGCATGCCCTCCATAGTCGTCCAGTGGTATTTCAATAGGTTTCAACTGATTTGTGATGACTTTGAGATTGTGGACTTGGTTGAAAGTAGAACTGGCCGATAATGCTTTCAGCAAACGCTCGATGTTAGCTGCAAGAGGTTCTGCCGATGGCACTACCAGATGTATGGTTCGAGACAAGATTGGCTTTGCGAGTATCCCGCATCTTTTGCTTGCGAGGGAGAGGTTCAGGAGGTCTTCAGAATCTAAGTAATCGCAAATCTGACGATAGATCTCCGGCAGTATATTGTCGAACCTCAATCGCATGGTTGTAACAAAATGATCTTGGTGCTTTGTATGTCTGGGAGGTTCTCGAAGCAAGCGCGCCTGGCGTGGAAAAGTGAATGATTCAATTCATCCATGGTTCCAAGGTGGTTCATATAGTAAGAGTTTCCTGAAGGATTTCAATCTTGAGCACAGCCACTTCTTAATTTGTGAGGCGGAGTTGTGGCATGCTCAAATATATTGTCATGACAAGACGTTCAGTCAAGACGAAGGATGCGGAGAAAGTGCATGTCCAAGCGTTCGCCCGTACTGCGACGTTTCTTTCTTCTTTTCCATTTCCGTCGTCCCATTTTGATCTGTTCTTTGTTGTCGCATGCAATTACAAGCTGGACAAATGATTGCAGTCGTGTCGAACGTGACCTGGGAAATGGCGAAAGAAGAGGTCTTGCGAATCGGAAAAAGCCTTGCCGAGCCGAAGAAGTTGAAAGGGCGGATCTTGCACTGCCATCGCACTAACAACCCTGCGTTCAAGCCATCTGAATGTCATGTTCCCTGCCTACATTGGCAGGCGCATCGACAACAAAGCTTTCTGGCGTACATGTTGATGATTTCCAGTGTCAGGCTGGGGAGTTGCAAGGCGCGGCAGGTACCACAGGTAAGGAAGGTAAGAAGGTAAGCTGTCCAGAAAATACGCGTTCGACCAAGGCGATGAGCTCCGATAGCGGTAAGAGCATAGATGAGGCTGGCCTACACCATGGTCAAATTTGCAAATTTGCAATGAACGAAAAAGGATAGAAGACATATTTGCTCGAATCTTCTCACCGTGTAGCCGAGCAGGCAGTCCACAATGAAAGGGTGTATTGTGACCCAGCAATTTGCTTCATCGCGAAGCCCGATGGTCATCTCGATAAAGCTAGCCAGGAACTGCCCCAATTCTTCTCATTCCTCGCGGCTCCCTGCCCATGAGCATCGACTTGCAGCGTAGAGTGTGAGCCATCGCACTCTCCACAATATCAGTGGGGTCCCATGGCCGGAGAAGCAAGATCAGTCAATAAAGATGGAAAAACTATTAGCACCAGCGTGACCGTCCACTTGCTATGTTCAGTTTTTGGGACTGATTGAGCTGTCCACAACTATCTGCGGTTGAGCTACGGGATGTTGTAACACCTTGACATAGTGTCGCTCGTATTGCACTACTTCGAGGTTTGGCGCGAATCTTCTCACTTTCCTATCACGCTTTCTCACCATGCTGTCATTGCTCTGAGACTGGAGCCTGATAAGGAAGATGCCAACGCCAAGCCTTACGATCACTCGCCGCAAGACAGAGCTATAAATCCGGCTCAAAGCCACTCTCCTCTCTTCTCTTCTTTTCTCGCGGCTCTAGCCTCAGCTGTAGAGCGTGAGCCATCGCACGTCATCTGCATCGTGTAACAGGGCTTGTTCTTTTCAGTCTGCTTGCGCAACGGGGCACGCGATGGTGATCATTAGCTACGACGTGGTCGCTGTCGTCTTGCTATGATGATTTCTGGAACTCAGTCGAGATGCCACCTTTGTCTGCGTGGGTCGGGACATTGTGCTCTCTGGCACTGTGTCGCTCGTATTGCACTGCCTCGAGCTGATGCGAATGCGCTCTCCTGCCATCCTTTTTTAATCACTCCTACTGGTTTACAACTGGTGCTAGAAGAAGAAGAAGAAGAAGAAGAAGAAGAAGAAGAAGAAGAAGAAGAAGAAGAAGAAGAAGAAGAAGAAGAAGAAG
>BSBH01000114.1:0-37944 GCA_026013035.2 Dothideomycetes sp. NU30 | reverse complement strand
CCCCCCCCCCCCCCCCCCCCCCCCCCCCCCCCCCCCCCCCCCCCCCCCCCCCCCCCCCCCCCCCCCCCCCCCCCAGATGATCAGAATTTTGGGTGGGTATCCCTCTTGCTTTGACTACTCCGCTTGACAAGTTGAGAGGTGGAGCCTTTAGCTGGGCCTCGGAGTGATAGGGAAAAGAGAAGGAGGAACCGAAAGTTGATAGTCTCCTTTTTCGGTTGTTGACGGGTTTTGGGACAGGAGTTTTGACAGCTGTCACGGCTTGTCAAGCGTTGTTTGTGGCTCGTGTGTGAGTTCTTAGTTGAGACTTTTGTGGTGGACTCATGACAGGATGTGTATGCGTCTGATGCTCTGATTTCCATGGTTCTGAATCGAGGATTGAAGAAAGGTCTTTGTCTTGTCATGCATATGATCATGGTCTTTATGGAAGAGCTGTCAGTAGTGAGATTCTCTCACTCAATCAATTCATTATTCAGATCACTCAATCTCACATACAGTCGCGATGGAGTATTAACACGAGATGTTCTTTCATTTATCTCGGAAGGAGAGAATTATTCTATCTACATTGAGAAAACGAGAAAGCCTTTATAGAATTTACAAGGGCCTGTGCAATTCTTCAATGGTACACTTCTAGAGTGTCTTGCAAAGTGACCAAGAAAAGAGAACCTCCTTCCGAAAGCAAAAAATATTGTGATATATATGTATATATGCAACAACTTCTCTTGCACAGCAAACAAAAGACTCTCAGGAAATATAACTGTTGGCAACCTGTTCTCTTCTCATAAGAGAAACAAGTTCCAAGGGGGAATCGAAGAAGAAAACGAAAAAACAAAAAAGAAACACAATCAGGTACGCGCACATGGGAGTATCCGCTGATGAAAATGAAGAACAAAAACAACACAAGAGAAGATAAGAACAATGAACCGGGCGAATGTCCCAAAAGGCATGTAGGGTATAGAGACAATAGTCGCCATCCTCTTCTTTTGAGACGGGTCTGTACAAATGCGCCAACCGAAGAACGGGAGGAGGAGGGAACGCCAATTGAAATGCCAATAATTAATTTCCGACCGGACGTGGAGTGCATTGCAGCAATATTAGAGTAGAGTTGTGAGTAGCGAAGCTTGTGCTGTTCCTGGAGAGCTCCTTTTAGTAAGCGGCTGGGATTGGAGCGCCTCCGTCGCTTGCGTTTCCCTCGGATTCGTCACTACGCTGTCCGACGTATTGAGGTCGTTGACTAGATGCAGGCGCCGAAGGAGCAGAGGTTGGTGGTTGTTGCTGCTGCTGCTGCTGCTGCTGCTGTTGACCGGGTTGTTGGTGGCTCTGAGGCTGGGACTGTTGCTGCTGCTGTTCAGATCGCTGCATGTACGGTCCGGAATAGGAGGAAGGAGGTGGAGCGTATTGATTGCCAAAGTTCGCATAATGCGGCATCTGAGGGGTCGAGTATGGGGTAGGGTTTTGGTATTGTTGGTATTCGGGGAAAGATGAGGGATGCTGGCCGAGTAGCTGCTGACTATCGCGGTGGTATGCGTTGATCATGTCGATGTTGGGTGCACCACTGGTGGGTGGTTGTGCGGGGCGTGAAGTGGGTTGGTAGTTTGTGAATCCATCTGTTCACGATATTAGAGCAAACACTCTGATACAGCGTCAATCTTCGACTTACATGGTGGAATCCCCAAGCCAAATGGGCCACTTGGAGGGGGCATGTTTCTTTGAGCATCTTGCTGCGAGATATATCCTTGTGTTTCCGAAGTTGGAAGACCAGGAGTTCTAACTTCCCCTTGTTGTTGAGGGCCATCTCCGTTCAGACTGCCATAAGACATGCTAGATCTCAAGGGGGAAGACGCGGCCGTCTCTCCGCTCGCTCTTCTGAAACGATCGTGTACAGGCAGACGAGGCTGAGCGTACTGGCTATAAGATGGAGGACCTGCAGGATGAGTCCCCGGGAACATTGCTCTCTGAGGACTGTCCAAAGTGGATCGCGGAGTGTAGCCATATGCGGGCATTTCTGGAGCCCTAGAAACAGGAGACATGGTATCAGTGGCAGATTGAGGTGGGGTATATGCCATAGAGGTCATGCCCGGAGGCACTCCAGTGGGACTTGAATAGGGATGACCAATGTCACTGCGACGAATCGTGTCGAGCGTCAAGGGACGGATATGGCCAGGTTGATTCATCACTGTGCCATAGCTAGCGGGTGAGGCGCTCGGTGTAATTCCTCCAGGTGCCACGCCAAAGGTGCCGTGCAAACTAGGCGTCATGTCAAAGTTCTCTGGGAGAGCTCTGGATTTCATCATTCTCTCGCGGTCCTCGGCTGTCAATCGCTTCAGCTTCGCGCGTCTGTTACACGTCTGGTTAGCTAGTTGCTAGTCGGAACAGTTCAACCTGCTGCAAACACACCTATTCTGGAACCAGACCTGAACCTGGCGCGGGCTCAGACCTGGAATCTCGTTGGCAAGCCGTTCGCGATGCGCAGCATCGGGGTGCGCTTGGCGAGAAAACTCAGACATCAAGAATCTAGTCTGGTTGTGGGTGAGTCTAGTTGGAATCAGCAAAGGAACACCATACGTAGCAGCTCTTTCCTACACACCTGAATCGCTTCATCTTGCGCTTCTGGTTTCTGAGCTCTGCAGCCGTCATGGGAGGTTTGTTGTCGTCATCCGGCTCGCCGCTCGCATCGGGCTCGTCGTCCTCTCCAAGATCATCATGATCATCTGCGTCACGGGACTGAGGACTCATGCGAGACGATGGACTCCCTGGCAGCGAGCCGCTGTACGTCTGCTGCGCACCCCCAAGAGACTGGTGGTTGTACGACTTTGACTCGGATTCCGGCTGGTGCGTGTATGCGTTGGTGGGAGCGTTGGTCGAAGATTGGTATTGCGCGTTTAACGGATAAGGCGATGTCTTGTAGGACCTCAAGGACGAACCATGAGGAGCACCCAAGACATTGTGACCAGAATTCGGCTCGTGTGGAGGCTGATATTGACCTGAGCCATGAGGGTAGCCTTGCCCGAAGGAAGATTGGTGATCTTGATGGCTTTGCCAACCAGGTAATGCTGGCTTGTAGTCTTGACCAGACATACGAGGAGAACTCGGAGGTGACAGGGGCTCAATATACCTTCCTTGAATCATTTGATTACAAGTGGATGAGTGTGGCAATCAGGCCGCGACACCTTTAATTGAAATCGCTTGCAAATGAAGCTGTAGGATGGTGGAAAGATGAACGACGTTTGCGAAGTTGCAGAGGCGCTTCGCGAATGATCTTTGGCAGCTCCTTGTTGTCATCCAATGTTGCTCATATAAACCTGGCGGCCAATCTGTACAAGGCTTGGGTGATATGGATATGGAAGGCCTGCACAGAGTGTGGATACCGTGCGTCTGGTCCACTGCAACGTCTGGTGTTGTCTGTGGGGATCGAAGGACTCGACAACCAAGAGGCGGATCGCTCAATATCTGAGCAATATCAAACAAGAAAAAAGGTTGCGCGACCTCGGACGGGATTGCGCACCAGGATTGATGAGCAACTTCCTGGGAGGGATGTTGTATTTGATAGAGTGCAGCAAAACACTGACCAGCCAACGACCGAGGAAAGAGGTACTGTAGGACAGAAAGAGGTGCGGCAAAGCCGAGAAGATCAAGTGGATGGCCCGCTCGGTCTGGTTGACAATTCGGCAGAGCTACGCTCACCGCAGAGGATGTGTAGAGTAGGTTTAGACGAACGCAAATTGAGGCTAATAGATTGACAGTTGCGCAAGCACAAGACTTGACTCGTGCAAATGGTCAGGATCTTGCAAGAAAGGAGAATCAGATGATATCAAGACTAAGCCCTGGATGTGGGGTGTCAGCAGGTATTTGCCAGGCCAGGTCGGAAACAAGTGGTTGAAAATATCCGGGCCAGTACCAAGCAGATACGAGAGTCTACCCTGTAGCTTAAGAGTGGCTGCAGGACGAAAAGAGCGAGTCAGGGTGGGAAAAAATAGATTCGACCACCAGAGATGGCACAGGGACAGGGACAAGGACGACCGTCGACCATGAATGGGGCAGTCATGTCAACATGGACATGTCAAGGACCATGACGGGCACAAACTCAACTGACCTGCTTTGTTTCTGCACGGTGCTTCTCGGTAGCTAAGCCAGTGCTCGTTTAGGTGCCTGTGGGTTCGCGGGTCAAGGGTCCACCGACCAATAGAAGGAATACAAGGTCGGAAAGTACCTCGGATGGGAGGCCAAAGTGGGAGAAGCAAGCATGTAAATAGCCTTGCGAGACAGCGCCTCGGCGGACTGGGATTCCACCTGTTGCGATTGAGCAGAAGCCGTGCACTGACAAGCTCCTTGGATATGCACCAAGCAGACCGTTTTCGACATGGCTGGATCTCGTGTGGAAACTACCGACCATGACCATCGAGGTCCTGATAACTTAGTGGGACCGGACCCTGTCAGTATCATTCCCACGTTCACCGCTAATGGTTGGCCGCAGATACAAGCCGCCGGAGAGCACTAACACTGGCGGATGAGGCGCTTTGATGGCGCATGGTTGCGCGGGGTTGTGGGACTAGCCGGTAGTCGTCAAGTGACAGGCGTGCTTGTTCAGGCGGCCATGGCTGCATGGAGATACGCTATCTACCTCTCTGTTCTTTCAATAGCTTCCTGCAGCAATCATGGTTCGCAGATATCTGCCATGTTTCTCTCCAACGGTGCTTGGTCGATGGAGAAGAGGTAGTCCATGTGGTTACCTGCACAGAGAGGCCATGTGCTCATTCTGAAGACGCTCTTCAGCATGAACGCGCGTAATAATGTTGAAAGTCGAGGACATTGCTTCTGACACCCACCTTTTCCACTTGACTCTAATTTCGTCTAAAGGCTTTCCCCGCTATAGTCTGACGCTGCATGGACATGCCGCTTCGGCTCTTTCCATGCGCTGCATGAAGGACAACTGACTTGGGCCAGCCAATCCGCGGTCTTGAAATTGTAGCATTTCCAGAAGTACGATCAACCGTTTTTTTTTGATACACCCTCCATGCGGGCCGCCCCGAAGCATGGCAGGTTGACATCCCTTCGTTTGTCGTGGCGGCCTTGAATCCGATCCTCAAGCTTGTAGGTTTGGCGTGTCAGGCCTCATGTCCTCTTCGTCCACCAGAGCAAGACGTGGAGCTACGCTGCAGTCCGCCATCGCTGTTGCTGGTCGTATTAACCGAATGGTCAGGCAGGACCAACAACGAAACCTGAGCTAGACATGTTTTGGCGGTGCCACAAGGCATGCATTTTGGTCAATGATCGACAGGCGGGAAAGGCGCTTTCATGCCAATTGAATCAGTGTGTCAGGAAATTAAGAGTCAGGCACCAACCAGAAGACGGCCGATGAACTCGGTTCGTCCACCATCACATACAAACGATTGCGGACCTCAACTCCAACAACGCCACGTGCCTTAGCGATCAACCTCAATCACATAGCCGTTTGCCCCAAGACAATGTTGCGAGCGGAAGGCTGCCTATGAATTGTGCAACGTCAATGAGAATTTGGGAGCATCAAATCTACACGTTACCATAGGGGCGGGAGACGGCAGGAGATTTGCTGCTCGAGCGCCAGGGCTCCCTGAGTCTTTTCTTTGTTGTTCGAGCACGAGCTTGGAGTTGATGCGACTTGCGACCCAAAGAAGAGGTTCTGCTCCCGTGGCGTGCGTGCGAAAGTTGCTCTGCTGGGGGCCCGACTCGGTCGACTCATCAGTCAAGAACTGACCGGCGGTTTGATCGCTGCAGGGAGTCTAAGCGAGCCGCCATCGCCTGAATGAAGCGCTACAGTTCGCCAAGCCATCAGAATCTCTGCCAGTGGCTCTTGCGCGATCGCCAAATTTGCCCATTGGGCGTAGAGAGCCCCGGTCACTTGGATCGCCGGTTGAAGAGAAAGAATACGGAACAAAACGTGTCGTGAACGATGTGATGAAGGACATGAGGTTCTGATGCAGCAAGGAAAAAGGCCGGAAATGTGGTTTGGCACGTCGGGAGCACAGGGCAAGATGCAAAACGGCCGGCAATCTTCCCTGGGGCACTTCGGAGGTTAACGACGAACCACAAGTCGTTCTCACATGCGCTCTCCATACATTATTATCTGACGCACGTGTACCAGGAGAAACGTGATGATCTTGCATGGCGGATGCATGCTTAAATTGTGCTCACACGTTCCCATCACCAACGAGTGGCATAACAATGCATGGGACTGTCTATCACGTCTCCATTTGGTCTGCCTTTCCATCAGAGTTTGTAGCCACCTCGAGACCTTCATGTAGGTGTGCGGATGCCGAGTCCTGAGAAGCATCTTCCTGAGTCTCCCCCTGTCTGAAAACGTCCTGCAAACGCTTTGACGGATCCACTTTGTCCAACAATGCCAAAGACGTTCTTGATGCAGCACGCATTGCGCGCCAGGTCTTGCTGTCCTTGGCCGCTTCCAAGGAGTGTTTTTCATCGTCGTTGGCCATTTCGAGATCCAATTCGTCCCCCTCAATACCTTTGATCAACTTCTCAGTCGAAGGCGCTGTATATCTATGCATGATGATCAGCGCTATCGTTTGGAGAACCGAATGTGTTTCAAATCTTACCTCGAAGCGTTCTTCAATTCTTCCAGTGCCTGCGAGTTGTCCCCTTCTGAGAGGAAAGTCACGTCAATGGCTCCCATTACTTTGGATTTCAGACGTTTGTTAGTTGTCGCCTGTCGTGCACCACTCTTCGCCTCGGTGTTCTCCTCCGGGGTGACTGCATCCCTGACGATGGGGGGACAGCTCTCCAGCTTCCACTTGACCCAATTCTTGTCGCGCGCCAAAACTGTATCCACCATGCGATAGTAGAACTTCCCTTCTGGCCCTTCTTGCAGATAACCAGCAATCTTCGATCGTGTGGTAATTACCCATTTTTCCTGCAACACATGAGTAGGAGATCAGAGCGACGAATAGCATCGTAACATACGTTGTCTTCGCTCAGGGTAAAAGCGTATAGGAGACCTCTGTTGGCTGATTTCGGGTTGGCCTTCTCGACATCGGACCATTTTTTCTTTGCCTTCTCTGTAAGAGAAAGCAAGAAATCAACCAATATCAGGCCTTGGACGAGGATATGGCGTTGGAACGCTAGGTCACTCAGCTATCGTTTGTTAGTTCAATGTCGCGAAATGCAATCTCTCAAAATCCATGACCTACCTCAAGTTCAAACAAATCGCGGCTAGTGAGGTATTTCGGGTTGTAATTGCTCGCATAGTGGTCACCAGCATCTTCGCCGTGTTTTCTTTTCAGACCACGTTGAGCATCGCCAACATTCTTGGTCTGTACTACAACCGGTGTCTTGCGGAACTTTGCGAGCGTCTTTTCGACACCCTCCTTGAAAGGGCCAAAGTTTTCATCCTTGAACAGGCGTGTGGGGTCCGAGAAATCGTGCTGGAGTCGCCAGAAAATTGGGTAGAACTCCGAGTTTTCGTCCTTGACCTCTTCAGCTTTTCTCTCCACTTGTGCTAGATCCTTCTCTTTGGTTGGAGAAGCGTGGTCCGTGGTATTCTGAGTCTGTAATTCGTTTTCCGCATCGTTCGCCTGACTCTCGGGCTCCTTTGTCACATCCATAGGCTCAGGTGCGTCCATAGTCGTAGGTTTGTCTTTCTCGAAGATCGTGACATTCTCAGTGTGATATTCACCTCTCAAATTGACCGAACTTTTGTCACCAAGAGGGAATGTCTGGAACAGGAAGAAGAAGACACGCCCACAAAAGACGGCATCTTCAGCTCTTGATAGTCGACGCAGCAACTCATTACAAGAGCGAAGCAGAGCCAGGTGAGTTTTGTGGAAATCCTTCTGGATCAAACGTTCCCGCCTTGATTCCAGGTAGTCG
This sequence comes from Dothideomycetes sp. NU30, assembly GCA_026013035.2. NCBI lineage: Eukaryota > Fungi > Ascomycota > Dothideomycetes > Dothideomycetes sp. NU30. The sequence continues at coordinate 30,087 of BSBH01000114.1, read as the reverse complement.
AAGATGATCCTGCAACCCTCAGTGGTTTGGCTATCCAGAAGTTCTTCGATGAGCCAGAATGCCAGGATGGGTTCGCACTGTCCTTGGGCTCCACAGATGAGCAGGAGGTCTAGAAAGTCCCACATTCTCACGAAGCCGGAATCTCTAATGTCTGTCGATTGCTATGTCAAGGATTAGTCAAGAAGAATTCCAGTGCTTTCTGATATAGCCTACTGTAGTCTCATAGAAGATCCTCCTTGCTGCAGTCTCAACAACCGCAAATCTGTGAACATCTGGCTGAGAATCGAAGACATCCTTGCCCAGAGCTGATACATCCTGTATGAGGTCGGTTACTGGTAGAGGTGGATCGATAGTGTCGACTGATTTGATTTCTCTGGCTCGACGAAGAAGGTCCCGCAGTCTTTGAGAGATTATGCCCACCGAAGGAACAGCCGGCGCTTGATCAGCAGCCATCTCTGGGCTGTTCTAGGATACCTAACTACGTCGGCGATGTGCAGTTTCGGTTTTCTGCGCAAACAGTGGATTGTCTTGAGATTTTTAGAAGTGTGTGATGAGAATTCCCTAAAACTTCGTCCAGATGAGAATTAGATGTCCCGTGCTGGTTGAATGTTCATCAATAGCGATATTAGTATTGTAGCTATTTGGCATGTATGGTCATTATTTGGCCATGGGCTAGATTGATGTCGGAAGTTTGCTTGTCGCATCGGCGACCACGACTTTTGACCAGATCGCGAATTTCACACGTTACGCGGGGCAAACGCGTCTTCCTGAGGTTGAACACTTGGATGTCGAAATCATAACCATACACTTTCAGTCGAGACTACAGGCTTGATACCCTTCTTGCTAGAGAACTCGCATCATTGTCACCACTATATTGATTGATAATCCTAACAAACGCTGCTATACTGTCCAAAAAGGGTCAACATGCCAGCTGCAGTCTCGCCGACCGTACGGCCCACGGTTGAGCATGACGATCTCGACGACCTCTTCAATTACGATGCTGGTATCGACGCAACGTTCAACCAGCGAGACCAAAATAGAGGCTCACCATCCGGCAACATATACAATGATATGACTCCTGGACCACGAGCGCCAGAACAAGCTGCAGACATTGATGAGGAGGTCAAAGTGACCAAAAAGCGTAAGCCTGTCGCTAAGCTTGATGAAGATCGGTATGTCCTACTTTCTTGACAAGAAGCCAGTACTAATGTCTGAGCAGTCTATTGTCTCAGCAAGGCATCCCGAAGCTACGTAAGATAGCCAAAGACCGTGTAAGAATCAACGGCAAAGGACATGAGGTATACAAAAGCATAGCCTTCTTGCTCTTGCCGGCCTCGCTGACGGACAAACCAGTTTACAGACATGGCACGCCTGCTCAACACATACCAACTCTGGCTCGACGACCTCTTTCCCAAGGCAAAGTTCATGGACGGTGTGTCGATCATTGAGAAGCTGGGTCACAAGAAGCGCTTGCAGATGATGCGGAAAGAGTGGATTGATGAGGGCAAGCCGAAACCACCAAGGGATGAAGACGACGATTTTGTCATACAGGACGAACACACAGCACCCACCGGACAAAACACACCGACAAGTGGTGAACAACCAGCAGCAAGAGGAGAGCAATCACAAGATGCACATGCGACCAATGGCGCCATCAACACTGAACGCTCGCAAGCTACCAACGGAGAAGAAGAGCCGGACGAGGATGAATTAGACGCTTTGTTGATGGAGGGTACAGAGACCATGTCTGCTCCAAAGACCACCAGCAACACCGATCCAGTTCGAGACCAGGAGCCGGATGAAGATGAGCTGGATGCTCTAATGGCAGAGGATCAGGAACAAAGCCGTCCAAAGAGTTTGTTTGGCGGTCCAATGCCGTCAAACTCAAACACCGTTCATCAAGACGTAGATGCGTTTGACGATGACGAAGAAGCCATGGCTGGGATGGATTGGTGATGTCCGAGTGATTCTTTTGTAACGATACCCCAAGTCTCTTCTTTCTTCTATTGTTGAAGTCATTGAGCCATGAGAAAGCAACGTCACATCTACACAAGTCATGATCTATCTAGCTGATTGACAGACATACATATTCTAAGTTGGCAGAATCGTTGTAATCTATGTCTCACCGCCTTCAAGCAACGACGACCTCCCACGAAACAAACTCCATCTAATCAACTGTCAAACCAGCTGGTCTTGTTCAAGACGATGTCACGAATTCTGCAACAAGAAACCAAGACGCTCATATCCAAGATGGTGATCCTATTATGCGCCTCATACCAATGACATGCTGTCTCTAGAAGTTAGCGCGTCTATCTGCGGCAAGGTTTCCCATGAAACCTTGCCAGCTACCTTCCATTTGTTGCCTGCATGAGTAAACTCTCTGTGTTCAACCGACACTTTGAAAGCCTGGTTCGCCTTTCCAGGAAGAAGCAACTCATAAAGATAGGTAAAAAAGATGCAGAAGTCTTATTTTTCTGTAGATAATTCATTACCATCGAGAACCAAGGGAAGGCATCACGGTGGTGCTGAGAACTCACTAAATATCCTGGTGGCAAATGCGTTAAGGTGAGATATATGTCATAGATGCAGAAGTACCGTGACTGTTCGAGAGGGATCCATTGGGAGCTCTAACTTAGGATGACTGTTCAAAGCTCTCGTTTTCTGTATAGGAACCCTTATATATTTATCGATCTCCCCGATGCATAGAGAGAACGGCCGTCTCGACATCAACTCGTACTGTCCTCTAGGACACTCAAATTCCTAGCGACAACATGCCTCTCATAACCCCTACCATAACTCTTCTCAAAAAATTCTTGATCCATATTGCCAAACGAGTAATTGTTACCCGGTGCATTCGAGTATTTCGCATCTCCCACCTGCCTAGTATCCAATCTCATAGCTCCACTGACAAGCGTATAAGTACTTATATCCGGTCTCCCCGAACTTTCAATCTCTAACCCTCGATCCAGAATCGCGGAGATTGTCAGGTTTGAGCCGGACATTGTATAATTCGTAGCTACGTAGATCGGATATGAGAAGCTTTGATGGAAAGAGAATTCTTGAGCAGAGAGGGATGTAGATGTGTGAAGGCCGGTAGTGGATTGATTGTTTGATTGAAAGAGGCCGGAGGAAGAGAGGTAGCCGTTGTTGTAGTAAGAAAGGGACTGGACCCAAGAGCCAAAAGCGGATTTCGAAGCGTAGGTGCGTTGGGCTGTAACTTCGTAAGCGTATGTAAGGTTTGTGCCATTCGGTGAGGTTGTGATGTCTGAGGTCGTGTGGACGAGCGGGATTGTTGATATGGTTGGAGGAACGTGGGTGATGTTGTCAACAGCGGTGTAGTTGCCTTGATCGTCCAGGAAGAGGAGTATCTTGCCGCTGACTAGCCAATAACTGTTTATACTTTCCTCTGATAATGTAGCATCACCATTACCACCATTATCGTCCACACCAACAACTTTGATGGTAAAACTGTGTGCTTTGCCATCAAGAAGATATGGCAAGAAAGGTGTGATGTCAATCTCATACTCTCGAAGATCATAAGCATCAATACCCACAATCGGTTTCCAGAATCCAGGAGCAATGCCTCCAGTAAAGATAATGGGGAATGGCCAAGCGACGCCAGCAAGCATTCCATCAATCAAAAGTTGCACTTCACGAAACGGACCGTACCCCAATAAAGTGCCAATCCCGGAGTCAAAAGTGTCGATATCAGATTGCAATACGTTGTTGTACCAGAATTCTTCGTTACTTTGTCCTGTAGCTCCTATTGATACCATAGCGTGTTTGACGTTGGGAGGTAGTGTTTGTTGGACTGTAGCATCGTCGCTGGGAAGAGTGAAAATGCTAGGCTCCCCACTACCTCCTAACTCCTTCGAGATTGGCAGGATAACATCCGCATGTGCAGCTCCATCCCCATCCCACAAGAAAGTCGCCGTCAAAGTCGTGTTGAAAGCACCTGTATAAGTCTGATCGTACACATTATTCAGACTGAAGATGAGCGTCTGAGGTTGCTTCCATAAAGCCAGGTACATGCTAACATCCTTCTCATAACCAAAATGGATTCCAGAAGCAATCGGCTCTGCGGTGCTGGTGCGCCAGATTTCCACGTCGCCTAGATACATCTCGGCCAGACGGTCGAATTGTCGACCAGCAACCGTCACCGACCATTGAATTATGACGGTGTTAAACTCGCAAGTTGGGGGAGTATAGTCGCCGACAAAGGGGACGCCATAAGAGCTCGCGAAAGTGTGGGTCATGAGGGTCTGTTCGACGAAGCATCCTGTAGAGACTGGTTCTGGTACTGGCTTGTAGACTTGGAAGATCTCTAGTGGTGAAGATTTGTTCGGGGTTTCTTGAGCAATAGAGACAATATCCAGTGGCTTCTTGTGTTGGTGCAGTAGTGGCGCATGACTTGAGATGACCGGTTTCAGCAACGATGCCAGTACAATAGTCCAGAAGGAATACATGGCGGCTTTTATCTTGTGAAGACAATGATGCGGTCCAAGAGTTGCAAGTGAAGCGGTTTTATATCTTGACTCTGTTCATCATGTGCGACAACATGGAGATTCGTAGAGATAAGACTTGATCATGTTCCATCGTGACGATCTACTAGTATTGAGTGACGGACGCAGAGTGATCGAAAGAAGAAGGTGCGAGCCGGATCTGCTGCATATGTTATTGATGTTGATGAACAAGGGAAGCAGCGGGGTCGTGTCTGATTATCTTTTCCCCTCTCCTCCGATCTCCGTGGGTTTATGTCAAGACTCATCGAAACACAGGAAGACAGAGACTACAATGGAAAATGTTCGTTGGAAGGTCTCGTCGTGGCCTTGAATTCCAGATTTTTTAACGAGCCTTCCTCCAACAGCCTTGTTTAATTTGTGTAGAGATGGATTGTTTCGATGGCATTGTGTTGATGGCTAGTGAATCTTGGAATCGCAGCCACCATTCGAGCTGTTGGCAACGGACGTTCGCACTGTTGCCAACAATTATCTTATCAACCACGACCAGCCGGACAAGGCTCTTGGAGCAAAGTAGGGTAATATTGGGTATCACATATAGGTATCCATAAGCTATAGTACAGATTCAAGGACCCACACTAGAAGGCTTTGATTTCCTCTTCCTCACCGACTCTGGACGGCCAGAGCTACTTTCCATACTGGTGCCCAATCCCGAATCCGCGAGTAAGAAATCATTGTCTTCATCCTCGTCATCGGCTTCCGTGGCGGCAAAGAGAGGTGGGAAAGGTTCTGGTTCTTGTTCCTCTTTCTTGACCTCTGGAGATTGATAGCGCAATGGTGGTGCTTTGGAGTAGGTCGGGAATGACCTTTCGGTATCCGACATGCTTGGGAGATCGTCTGCTTCTTCGGACTCGTCTTGCTTGATACGCTTCGTGTCGTCTTTTTCAATCTTGACAGCAGTTTTGGAGTCTGACGGGTACAAGAAGATGCTCAGGACTGCCCAACAGACGGCCGTGAAGAGGACTTCGGTGCCCCAGAAAGCGCCAATGAAGACGCAAGCAGTGGTGAAGCGGTAGTTGTACATGGGCCATCTCAAGCCTCTGAAACGGGCTTTGAAGATGACTTTGGCGTCGTAGATCTGCATGCGCTTCTCACTGTACAGTTGTAACTGCAAAGTAGCTGGGACATTTCTCCAACCCTTTTCGAATGACACACCATCGAAGATGGGGACACTCAGAGTTTCGGCTTCGACTCTCCAGCCTAATATGTACCAATGCAGTTCTGTTGCTTTTCGCGCTAGGTCGACGACCGGGGAATAATATGTCAGGATGGCAGACCTGCGTGAGCTTGCAAGGATTTTTTGAGTCTCTGAAGGTTTGGCGACGGGTGCATTCGCGTCGATGGATGAACCCTTTTCTCCTGGAGCGTACAATGATGTTTCCAACATGAAGTTGCCGTTGTCGGTGTTTGTCTGGGTACGTGGTAATTTGATGTGGACGGAAACATCATAAGGTTGCAAGCTGACGAGGTCCGCTGCGATATTGGTAACACCCCATGGTGATTGATCAAAGTTGTCGAATTGGAGGTGTATTGTTCGAGTAAAGCCCACGCGGGGGATGTATGTCCAGTAGAAAAGGACATAGGCTGTAATCGAGACAAGCAGTAGGAAAAAGCTTGTGCTGAAGAAGAGGAACGATGTCACATAAGCACGCTGGGCTGGCTTCGAGGTAGCCACGCGAAAGGGAAGGAGCGCTGCATTCTAGTGCCGGTTCAGTATGGCAATTCAACGATGGCGGATTCTGGCGTACTGACCCTCGCTTTCACGATGAGTCCATGCTGCTCATCCTCACTGTAGTCCGACATGGCTATACCGACTGTCGCATTACTGTAGTCTTTCTTATTGTAGGGCAGAGAGAAGCTGGAGCTGATCGGCCTAGAAATTGCCCTTCGTCATTGCCAGCCCTCTTTCACTTTCACATGTCAGAGGTCCGTGCATTTCTCTTGTTGTTTCTCTCCCTCCCAAAATTTGCACAACGACTGCCTCGCATTATTTATCCATAGGTATCCTGAATGCATATTCCGCCGGCAGATTTGTCTTCAAGAGTACGACCGTCTTACGATTCCGCTCCACAGGACGGGATGCCATGACAGCCATCAAACCGCCCACTGCCAACAATCTGCACTGTCCCCGCGTGTCGCCCTCCAAAGCATGACGTCGCTGTTTGTTAGATCCAACACCAAAGAATCGAGGTCTTACTACGAGCCGCCTTGAGCATGTCCTCTTCATGACTTCGTCTCAGTAAAAGCTGCTCCGCTCCAAGTAGTCGGGACACTGGCTGTATTGTAACTGCATTAAATGAAGACCCAAGAAATCTTCCTGCCATGTATGAATCTAGATCGAAAGATCCACCAGGCACCTGATGTAAAGGTTGAGAAATCCTGGTCAATCCCTCACGAGGCGTGGTGATCTTTTCAGTTTCAACAAGCCACAGGGACAATATCATCGTACAGCTGGCCAAGTACGTGACTCTTTGTAACCATACCATCAGTTGCCAAACTTTTTGCTCCGCTTTCCCCTCTCTGTGGTTGCAGGCAGTAGAGCCACATCGGACTCATGCAGGCCAGTAGATCATACCGTGAGGCGGGGTGTCCTTGTTTTCTATCCCTGTACTTTGTGACGTACCCAGCCACAGCTACCACCAACAGCTCTTATATCAACCTCACGTCTTTCCTCGTAGGTCGTACTCTCTCCTGTTCAACATCGAATTCTTTCTACTATAACAACACTACACAATTTACTTCTCATCAACATGTCCGGCGAACAAAAGCAAGGTGGTGGTATGTTCTACGCCATCTTCGAGTCTCGATCATATACCTTCTAACAAATACACAAGGTCCTCTCGGTGGCCTCGGCAATGCCGTCAGCGGAGTTACCGACACTGCCGGCAAGACCGTGAGCGGCGCAACCGACACTGTCGGCAAGACCGTGTCTGGTGCTGGTAAAGGTGTAAGCGACACTGTCAGCGGAGCTGGAAAGGGCGTTTCGGACACAGCTAAGGGTGAGTCTTTTTGAATACCACGCCATTCATGAAGACAATCGACTAATAGTCAATAGGTGCCACCGGCGGTAGCACTTCCGGAGGCGCATCATCGGGCGGCGACCCGAATCACCTTGGCCTGTAAAGACATGATCTTGTATGAGTTATGAAGCAAATCGATAGGCTCAGCCAAGAGGCTCAATGCTATAATGAATGATCATCATCAATAATATGTCCCAACCCAGATCATTACTCTTTAGATGATGATCCATCTGAGGGACTCGAGTATAGTGCGTTCTATGGGCTGTATTCATGCATAAAGAAGTTATAGACTTGCGGCACTGATGATAAGGTAATAAGTAGACGGACGGACGTCTGTCTTGACAAACTTCTCGGGAGAGCCGTTGAACATGTCTCAGTTCGTGGTTCGGTTCGTTGTTGATCCCACGAACCCGGGGTTTGGAACCATGCCAAGTTGCTTGTTGTACGAACAATTGCTAAATAAAACACAAGAAGTACTTGCTACTACAGGTAGGTAACAAACATCTTTAGGTGCGGCCGTACCTGATTCGATCTAGGAGGATCATTGAAGAATCCAAAACGAATAGCGATTTGTTTGCGTGTTTGTGTGCCTTATGTTCAATGGCAATGTAAGTAAATGAGCTTGCAAGGTTGGAAATGAGATCAGGCAGACACTCGATACAACATTTAATGAGCCAGTAAAAGTAATTTCAACAAGCATGAATTGTAGACGTTGAATCTACTTGGTCAATTCTCTTGTAAAAGAAGGACTAAAACAGACAAAGACGAGAAGAAAGGGTGTGGACGAGAAAAATATTGCAAGGTTTGAGAGGGACCGTCGCGTGACAGACGCGTAATGATAATTCGTGGAAATTGGGCATGACGATTCACAATGATGGTGGTGGTGGTGGTGGTGGTAGTGTTGGTGCGGGTAATGAACGACACAACATGGAACACGTCTGTTGTTTTCAAGCAATCGGTGGTAAGAGCAAGATATAGGGACAGTATCAAGGAGGCACCTAGTGTAATATCAGATTGAACAACAATCGATAATCGGCTCCTCGGTGCAGTGACGGGAGTTGTTATTACAAAGTGGTGGCTTGGCAAGGTTGAATTGCAGCGGAATTGTGAAGCAGACACCGGACAGGCAGGCAGAGGCAGGCACAGCTCAAGATTGTCTGGATCCATCCACGCCATCACTCGGTCACTCTCCTCTGCCACTGATTGCTGCGCACTCGGATTCTGTTCTTTCTTGTCTACTGCTACCTTTGGTACCCTCTATTCTGCATACCCAAGGCCATTTCGGACAGATTTTCCAGTTTAACAGCGTCTTATCAGAGCACCTTTCACTTTGAGGCCAACTCGACCCCGCGCCCCTGCAACTGCAACAGCAACTGCGTGTGCATCTGCAAACACGGCCTGCCCTGCCTTTTCGCACAAACGGTGAATGTGCATGGCTGCCACCTTGTGATAACACACATACCTACACACACGACTCCAGTACCTCTTTCTCCGTCAATCAACAGGTCCTGTCGAATCCTCGCCGTCTGTCTCTGTCGACTCCGCCACGATGCCGTGCTTCAAGGGCATCGCCGTGAGCATCCACACTCCCGAAGGTCCTCTGGCCGAACACTCGGTACAAAATCTTTCTCGCTTCGGCCGCATCAACACCTACATACCTGTGCCACCTCCTACCGTTCCTCCGAATTCGACTACCGGCCGTCCTCAGCAGTCGACCTTTGCCGTCTCCATCACTCTCCTCACCCCAGGCCTCAAGGTTCCCTACTCAAGTCCGAAACCCACACCCGCCAATCCCAACCCAAAAGGTGTTTTGGTCGGCCCTCAGACGGGTTTGACTAGAGGTCTTCCCAAGGCTGCCGCCGTCGACCCCGAAACTGGCAAGCCTGTTGCTCTCATTGCGCCATATCAACCACGTACCGGCAGTCCTAACGAGACTATCGCCGCCTACATCTACTTTGATGGCCGTCAGAAAGAGGAGGTCGCTACTCTATTGCGTAAGGGCGAAGAGACGTGGGTCAACTCGAGATGGGTCAGTATTCCTGACTCCGAAGGCGGTGGTCTTGCTGAGCGAGAGTTCCTCTTCCGTGAGGTCGGCTTGGAGCGCTGGTTGAACGGATTGGACTTGACGAGTACGGACAAGGAAGCCAAGGCCGCTCTCATCGACAAGCGCCGCAAGAAGTTTGAGAAGATGCGCCAGCGTGAAGAGAAGAAGCGGGACATCAAGAGGGAGGATGACAGTGATGACGAGGATGAGAAGCCACAGTACGACCGCCACACTGTACTGAGATACGGAGCAGATCAAAATGCCCCAACCGAGGCCATCATGGATGACGGCGACATGTCAGATTCGGATTCTGATGTCGACCTGCCCGACCAAGAAGCTGCTGGACAGATCAAGGTTGTCCTATTTCGTGTCCTGGCCTCGGGCGAGATCAAGCGTGGAGAATACTCACCCCAGTTTGACGTTCACGACGATGAAGGTGGTGCCAACGATGGCAACGATGAAGATGTTGATCACACAACCGGCCTTGATAAGCCCAAGACGCTGGATCCCAAGAGCATCAGCACACAGACTGTCACCGGCATTGATCCTCCCGATAGCCCCTTTGCTACCTTTACCTTTTACTACCGCAGCCAGAGTGAGTCTTTGTTTTTGACAAGCATCAATGATTGACCCCACTAACGCATGCATCCAGAACAACTCGTCAAGATGGGCGTCCTCGCGCCTGAACGTAAAGTATCAACCACAACGACAACGAAGAGCGACTTTTCCAAACTAGGCCCTCTCAAAAATCAAGGCACAAAGGGCTTTTCAAGCTACCGCGATCCGGCTACTGCTGCCTCGAAGAAGAGCTCAAGAGGTGTCGATGCTATGGACAGTGACGAAGATGATGACGAGCCCCGTACCCGTGCCGAGATGGACGACGCCGACATTAAGAATGAGAATGGTGGTCCCCTGACAGAAGAGGATAGACGCCGTCAAGAAGAGGTGGCCGAGGGTGTGCGCCACATTAAGGTAATCAACCATCTGCTGCCAATGTAGAAATCAGGTCAAACAGCGACTAACACTCTGTCCCAACAGCTCAAACGCCATCATTCCACCGAATTCGACAAACCCCTGAAATCACCTCACCTCAAGACCACCACCAACGAAGCCACTGGTGAAATCTCAATATCCCCTAGTGAGAAGCCCGCCGCAAAATTGCTACTCGAGCCCACCACCGACACAACCGAATCGCCGTTGAAGAAGCATCGACCTAGCGTCTCTGGAGAGGTCGATGCTACACCTTTGAGTCAACCTAGTCTTGGTGTTACCAATGCCACCCCAGTCGCAAACAGTGCCATCGGCGCCTCACCATTGAGCACCAGTGCACCTTTTGTTCCAGCTCCGCCCCCACAAGCCATCGAAGACGAGGATGAAGAATTGTGAGAATGATACCCCGCCAAAGAAAAGGAGAAGGCGTGAGAGACTCAACGCTATGATCTTCTGTCAGGAAGACAGGAAAATGTTTGGAGTTTGAGAGAGAGATAAGGTTGTGCTACTCTTCCGCGAAAACAGGCCGTAGAGATGCCACAGTTGAGCATAAAGAGGTCTTGTATACATGGAGGAAAATTTCACAAAGCAAAGCTATTCGAGCCCTCAACATGGGCGAGCTTTGTGTTTCTTCATTTCTTCTATTTTGGTGCTCTCTGTAGTGCCCCTTTGCACTTTCATATATCCAATTTTGCTTGGTGTATCTCTTATGGAGCGGGAGGACTCGAGGTACACATAGGCAAGTTTTCGCTCTGCGCCAACGCATCACACATGGGCCAGTAGAAGGATGTCGTTCTTGTTTTTATTTCTTTCTTCTATGTTCTTTTGATGGTCTTTGGGAGAGGAGAAGAGCACCAGATACCACAGAGAGGGAGGGGGAAGTTCTCGCTATTTAGAGACCGATGGCACATTCGAGAAGGAGAATTCACGAGACAGGATTGAGGGCAAGGGAGATTCTAAGTACTGTATACAGAAGGGAAAAGAAGGGTGAGAAAACCAAGCAATGAAACACTATTACATGTGCCATACAGTTTGTCCTCCCCTGAAGACCATAGATCCTACGTGCACGTAGTGATGGGAAATTTTTGTACATTCAGTCTTGGGCAGCTTCACAACAAAGTCAAGAAGGCACATAATCATTGTTGCTCGACGGGACTTCTATCATCCGTCTGTCCTTCTTGTCTTGGACTTGTCTTTCCCCGATTCGTTCCAGTCAACGGTGTTTAGACAAACAGGAGCAACCGTTGGAAACTGGCCGGCAAGTCCGCCAGACTCCGTAACACAACGAAGTGTTCAGCTTTCATGTGCGTCAATTCACGAGCAACTTGGTCGTCCATTCTCAGCGAATACGAAGTCATCATAGTACTTCATAGGTACAGGAGGCTTACATAAGAGCCTGACATGATCGATATAAGCTACAGCTCTCAAAGGCCCTCCTTTGCGCTCCGGTAAATTCCCACCTCTACCCCATCTTTCCGAAATCTCACAGTTCCTTTCGTCGCTTCTTACAAGCCCGTCGGAACCTCTTGGAAAAGACATGACTGGCTACGCAACGTTCCGAAGTGTTCCTTTGGATCATGTCTCGGTCGTTGCGGAAACAGCTGGACTGAGCTGAGATTGTAGCAACGTCTCGCGGCCGCGGGAGGAACACTCTTCTTAAGCTGGATTTTTACTCCCATTTGACTTGAGATAACATCTCACTTCTCTTACCCAGATAAGAGGTGCAAACAGCTCCTGCCAAATGGGCTGATCGCCCGATCAATTCTCTACGAGATCAAGCCGGCTCACTACTCTGTTTGATCATGGAGAAGGCTAGGAGTTCACGTCAGGGCAAACTTATCAGTTTCCAACGGTCGAACGACCATGGTTCACCTAGTTTGCAGCCACAATACACTACAGTCATTGTAGTATGTCAGTGGCAGGTAGGTGTACACGACCCCGCGACATACAATGTACTTTATTGATCCCTACGCTGCCGATATGTCTTTAATTGCCTTTCCTTCTACATCTATTCATTCTTCTCTCTGCTCAGCGCTGTCCAGCATGTCAAACTTGATATTATACATGACCAGATGAGAGATAGAAGTTCTTCTTGCTGCTCACTAATACCTCTAGATCAAGGACTTCACTCACCATGAGGGGAATCGACAGCCCTACGATTGAAGCCATGGCAAGTCTAATTAGTCCACGTCTAATGGATTCAGAGAAGCTCAACATCGACTACTTCCAACGATATACTCGCCATTCTAGAGGAACATTGCGTATGATCAAACTTGTCTTGTTCGCGAGCTGCGTCCTCTGCTGTACCCTCGTCATAACCTTTGGCAAACAGTCCGACTGGAACTTGGTCCATTCAAGCCACACTTCGAGTAGTACCACGGATACCTACAAATCCGGCAAATCTTTCTCGAAAACAGGGTCAGAAACAGCGGCAGACGTGAACTTGATGAAGAGTAGCCGGCCGATCTACTACACTATCCATACCAACGAACTATACGACATCAACATCGCTATCAAGAACATACTCGATCTTGTCCCCGATGAAATACACATCCGCGACCTCACCGAGCCTATTAAAGCAGGCGGTGAAGAGAAGCTCCACGAAGTCGGTCTAAGAGTACGCATGTTCAAGAAATACTTTGATGCTTGGGAGGCATTACATGTCGTTACCGATAGCCTCAGTAACACCGCATTTGTACGGGACGACGTTTTCCGCCACATCCGCGACACAGACGACATCTCGAGCTTTACCAAAAAGTCTCGTGCTGAAGCACTGAGACAATATGAGATCTACCGGAAGTTCCTGTCCGATATGTCGACTATCCTGTTTCCCTGGACAGCGCCATATTTCTCGGATCACATGACTTTACATGGACACATGTACAACGCAGGACGCGGTATCGTCATCTCAGGCAACGACGACCAAGCCTTGTTCATCTTGACAGCGATAAAATCGTTCCGCTCCATGGGCTGCGACCTCCCCGTCGAAGTCATGTATCTCGGAGAAAACGACCTAAACCAAGATTTCCGCGAAAGACTTGAAGAGTTACACGATGTAACTACCCGTGATCTCACACAAATGGTTGATGATCAAGGATGGGAGCTACAAGGCTGGGCCGGCAAGGCCTTCGCAGCTTTCATGTCTAGTTTCCGAGAAGTCATATTGCTTGACGCCGACGTGTTATTCTTCGACAATCCGGCCTTGTTGTTCGAGGAACCGGGTTATCAAGAGACGGGAGCTCTTTTCTTCAAGGATCGCATCGTGTGGCCAGAAAGCAAACAATCTTTTCTGCGCAAAATCATGCCGAAGCCTATTTCGAAGCATGTAACAGAGAGTGTATGGTGGACGGGAGAAAGCAGTGAATATCAAGAAGGAGGTGTGGTGGTAGTGGACAAGTGGAGGCATTTCCTAAGCATCTTTCTCACTGCAAGACTCAATGGACCTGATCGTCTTGATACATCAGAAGGACAGGGCACTTATAGCATGTGGTGGGGAGACAAGGAGACTTGGTGGATTGGATTCGAGCTTGCTGGCGACTCGGATTACCATTTTCATCAGGGTGATACGGCTAACATGGGTCTTGTCAGCAATGTCGTCCTGAAGAACGGGTCGGAGGTTGATTCTGAAAACTTCCTCAAGGCACCGTCACGAGCGCATGTTATCGCTGAGGAAGGTCCCATCAAGATGAACGTGCTGAACATAGGAGGAAAGAAAGAGGAAAATGCCTCAGGAACCCCTTCGAGCGAGTCATCTAGAGAGGGACCAAAGCAAGAGACAGAATCAACAGAAGCCTCAAAGAGCAAAAGTGCGATCCAACTCGACGAACCGCCCGTATCGAATGCAGTCCAAGAGGAACCCGACACCATATCCCGTCGTCACCTCACTCGCCGCGACGAATATTTCAACCCTCCCAACACCAACGCCCTACCTACCTCTTCCCTCCTCACCCTCCAAGAAACCCACAACTACATCCTCTGCTCCCCTCAACTCCTCCACCTAACCACTTCCGGTCGACCCATGTGGTTCAACGGCTGGATCCAACAGAACAAGCGAGACCCCTCTAGCCAAATCAGTACCTTCGAGGTTTTTGTATCTGCGAGGATGAGGGATGGGAGTGCGGCTAAGTGGACTGTGGGTGGGAATAATGTTGCTTGTTTAAAGGGGGATGGGTTGGGTGTTTTCGAAGAAAGGGAGAGGAAAGTGCTTGATGGTGTTGAGGGGTTTGCTAGGGGTGTTGGGGCAGTTGGGAGAAGTCAGTGAGGATTGAGCTTTTGGGGAGAGGGCATGATGAGATGAGGTATGATGGTATTTGGATCTTTATGGACTTCTTCTTCTTTTTTGGGCTTGGGTTTTGGCTTGAGTCATGCGAAAGATACCAATTTGTTTCTGTGTTTTTTGTTTCTTGCATCTGTACATAGCTTAGCTTATATAGTGATGACAGCCATAGTGCTATTCTGTTTGCACAATGCTATCGGGCCCTTCATACCGTTCAACGAACAGATTCAACAAGGAAGTTGGGAATCCAGTCCGAACCTTTATATTCATTGTTCCATCCGTAAATCTCTGGTCTACGTACCTTCCACGGCCTTCAAGATCCCCAAGCAACCTCAGACACCCTATCAATCCAACCCGTATTCCCTCCCTTCCCTTCCCCAGGAAATTGGAACACCTTTTCCAAACTACTATACCTTTCATAATCTCTCCACCCCATTTCCCAAGCCAAACCCCCCTTCTTCCTAGCTTCTCCATCGAACCCAGGTCCGAAATCCCTGTACTCAGCCATGGTGGTATTGACACCCAACCTAGGTTCCTGAGGCTGCCACTCTACATATCCTTGTGGCAGGACACTCTGATCCAAATACGTTTTGACAAAAATACTGCGATGACCGCTATTCCAAGGGCGACCTAGAGCACAGGTTCCAGCGATGGAGGAAGCGATAGAGGTGTTGGCTGCGAGAACTTGACTCTTGTGGATGTAGACACCGTAGTTGTTTTGATAGGTAGTGTTTGTGCCTTTCCATGCCGTGATGGCGCCGCCGCAGGAGCGCAGAGAAAGGAGCGAGGATTGGATCCATAGGGTTCCGAAACCGTAGAGGAAGTCTGTTTGCCCAGCGATTGTGCTGCGATGGATATATGTGTTTGCCAATTTGCCTATGTAGATCTGAAGGAGACGTTGCTTGTCAGTTTTTTTTTCCCCCCTATCCAGGAGAGACGGAAGGATGAGGAGAGGGGTGGTCGGACGATGTGTGGAATGAGAAGAACATAGATGTAGGAAATCGTTGGAGGTGATAAGATGGAAAAAATATGGTCACTAACGGTATCTTGATAGCTGTAAAAGCCACAGAAGTAGAAGCCTGCGTTGGCGTAACTGATACTCAATGCTAAACTAGGTCCAGCGGAGTAAGGCAAATAGTCGTTGACGAAATTCAGATTGTAAGCTCTGAAATTAGTGTTGCCAAAGGGTGTGTCGTCGGGGACTTTGTTGCCTGTTGGTCCAGTACCGGTCAATGAACTGTTTAGAGTCGGGGCAATGGTCAATGTGGATGTATATGCATTGTCGTAAGATCCGGTGCTCGGGGTCCCAGTTGCATTGTGCCAGATTATGTTGACGGTGTTTTTGGTGTCGAGATTGGGATGGGAGGTCTGGCCGAGGAGGGTTAATGGTCCGGGACGGGTTATGTTGACCTGTTCGGTGTAATTGCCTGAGAGGATGAGGATGTGATGGGAAGAAGTGTCATCAGGTAGGCTCAGGACTGCTGATTGAACTGTCTTGAATTGTGAGGTGGGCCCGACGAATAGTGTACCGGGAGGGCATCCTTGTAGTGGATTTCTTGTTGGATATTGGCATAAGCCTCTATTAAAGGCTTGTGCTATCCCTGCGAAGGGAATCAAGAAGAAAATGTGACCAAACATGAGAATTGATATCTACAAAGATACATAAGAGACAGCATCAGGGAGGGACATAAGATATATCACTATGAATCTTTGCCGCAGGGCCTGTTTGGCCCCCCGCAATATTATTGCCTTCAGTCCATGCAGATGATGTGGAGAGAATGTGTTCAAGGTGCGGAGAGCATATATTCAGAGTGTGGAGTTGCATTGTTGATCTACAGAATTGAGATTATCCACCAATGAGCGTCAAGTTGGTCTTTTTCTCTCATGGCGGCAATGTCAAAAACCATGAAGGGCTCTGAGCGAACATAACGCCATTGAGACTACCCATATATGTATAGGAACACCGGGGCTACCGAATGATAGTCCGCTAGGAGCCCAAATGTTGATGTTTCCAAACAAGGCTCTCAGCGGACCAGGTGCCAGTAGTCTTAGTACTTGCGTATATGCGTAGAGTGATGCATGGAGTTGTGTCCGCTGTAGAACCCCATCATGGATTTCTTAGATTTGCAGGAACGGCGCATTAAACAGGTTGATATCTGAGAACGACATTGAGGGAAAACATGAGGGCTTTGGAAGAGGAGACAACGGGAATAAAGTTGTTTCGAGATGAAAGATGGTTCAGAAAGAGATGTCGGAACAGCAAAGGATCAAGGTGTTGAACTCGGTAATGCTGACATGATTAGAAGTCAGGATGACGATGAACATTAGGGGGAGCATTCTGAGCATTCACGTTCCCTATCTGCGACAAGAGCGATTTCCAGACAGTGTCGAGCGTTGCAACCCTTGTCCCGAACTTCACATTGAAAAGCCATTCCAGACTTAGTATACCAGATTACAACACCTTGCAAATGTTCGTAGCAGAAGATGTCACTGTGTAGATACTTCTGCAATCAGTTCTAGTTGCTCACCAGTCGAAGTGATGGCTTTGCAACCTTGATGTTCATTTGCTCTGCCAAGCTTTCGGGATGGAAAAACTATCTCCCGGAGATCATGTGCACAGACCATGACTGTTCTGCGTGCGAGAGTCAATGCCAAGCGTCGAAAAGTCACGGAAGCGGTCGCTCGGTCGAAATTGAACAGTCCCTTCGCTGCGCCTAGTTGTTACACCTCACCGTCGACTCACACTTTTCTTCTTCGCCAACCACCCCCCCAAACTACCGTCACCATGGAGAACGAACGCGGAGAGCTTGTCGACCTGTACGCCTACCCTTGATCCTCACATTCCTGCCATCCGCAATCACCACGAAAACCCTGTCCAACACCACTTCCATTCATGCCCCGAGATACACGCGAAAGAGTTAGAAGAAGCAAAAAAGAAGGAACACACCCGGCTGATTGTTGTCTCTTTTTCTACAAAACAGTTACGTCCCCCGCAAGTGCAGCGCAACCAACCGCATCATCAAGGCCAAGGACCACGCCTCTGTCCAGATCTCCGTCGCCAAGGTCGACGAGAACGGCAGATTCACTGGCGAGACCCAGCCTTACGCCCTCTGCGGCTTCGTCCGCGCCATGGGCGAGTCTGACGACTGCATGAACCGCCTCACCCAGCGTGACGGTTACCTCAAGAACGTCTGGAGCGCCAGCCGATAAATTTGCTTTTCAACTCTCCGACAAACATAATGGTCTTTTTGGGGATGAAAAGTGGGTTGAGGTGAGTTTTGATCTGAAGGAACGTGGAAACGAGACGAACGGCAAGACTGATACATTGTCCTTCATACAGGAGGTGACAAACGGCATGGCATCACGGCTCACTTCGGTTGTTTAACTATTATCGGAGAGAGGACTACGATACTAGGAGTCTGGTTTATGAAGGGGGGACATTGTTTTGCTTTTTTGGAGTCGACCAAACGATCATATTCAGAAACCCATGGAATGCTCCCCAACATCCCATATCACGCATAAACCTCCGTGATTTGCGCAACGAAAAGAACAAATGATTACAACCAAAAGCTTTCATGTCCAAAACTCGAACTTCTCTGCTTCCAACATCTGACACTACCCTTGCTTCATGTTCGCTGCCTGCCACTTTGTTTGATTATACTCGACGGTGTTGCGAGTATCAAGCCTGTGCTCGCAGCTGGTCATGAAACCGAAGTGAATAATCATGCGAAGTGATTTCCTTGTCTCCTTCCTCATTATCGAACAGTAGGTAGGTAGTGTCATTGCTCCTTCCATATGCACCTTTCACATGTCAATGGTCCGAGCTTCCACACTCTCTCCATCTTCCTTTCCACCCCTCTCATGTTTGTTTACGATTCACACGCGACAAGTCTTGCCTACGCCTCCTCTTCCCGTCTCAATGAAGACGAGGCAACAAGGTCAAGTCCAATCCAAACAAACTCTGCAATCAAAGAACTGGGATCAGGAAGATTGCGATCTTTTCTGAACTCGTACTTCGATTGTCTGTAGTTCTTTTGGATTGTAGCAATGTCGCTAGAGTAATCTTTCATAGAGCCTCCTTGAAAAGTCTGCAGTCGTTGAGAGTATTGGCTGTGCGCACAGATACGGGAGGGACATTCGTTGTTCTTGAAGTGTGCTTGGGGGGTGCTTACGATGCAAAAGTTTGATATGGTTAGAGAAGTGACCCGGTTCGTTTTTAAATCGTCCTTGGAAACGCTATCACATAGGTATTCGACAAACTTCCCAAGGGCTATTTCTTCTTTACGTTCTTGTGTCTTTCTCTGCTATATCAACAATGTCCTTGAGATGCATGTGCGAAGGTAATGATGTGGACATAGGTGTACAATGCTTTGCGCTTTGCAGTCTAGGACGGGTATACACTATAGTATCACGACTTCCAAATCATCAAAGAATCGATATGCGAAAAGTGTTCGTTCACGAATCAGAAACCCTCACATATCAGAAGATGATCAACCATGCAAAACCCTAGTACTGTCTCTCAAAGCACTTATCTTTTGATGGCATACCGTCGCTCATGTGGTGCAAATGATGTTTAGCGATCTAGACCCTGGATCTGACAGAAAGCTTGGCGATCGTCATGAAGCAACCCGATCTCACTTGCCTTGTTGCAGCGCCGCTGATCGAAGACTGTTGCTAGGACAAAGACAACTTCTAAACATCCTCGCCATGTCTTCACTTGATCATCTTCGGCTCAAACCTGGTCGCATATATACATGCGGTCTGTCGCTAGGTCACACTGTCGCAGCACCCTGAACAGTTTCAGAAACGTCAAAGTCAAGAGAAACACAACCGCATTTGCTCGAAGCATCTTTACAGCATCAACAATCACAGCAATGCCTCCTAAGCGCAAAGCATCATCTCGGACGCCATCCGAAGGCCCTGTGGCCAAGAAACCTGTTTTGAAGTCTCCAACGCCATCCAATGGAGTCCCCAAATTCAAGACAGAAAAGTCGTCTGAATTCGACCACAGTCGCATAGAAGAACGATACGGTATCGTTCAGCGCGAGTTCTATCCACCGGAAATGTCAAACGAACGCTGCGCACAGTATAACGCCAACGAGATCCCCCGACCTATCGAGGCCCTGACACATACCGTCCAAAAGACCGCCTTTGCGCGCAAGAAGATTGAAGTCGGAGGAGCGGTGGTGCACTGGTTCAAGCGCGACTTACGAGCAAAAGACAATCGTAGTTTGCATCTAGCCAGCGAAAAGGCAAAGAACAAAGGTGTTCCCTTGATCTGTCTGTTTGTGGTCAGTCCTCAGGATTACCAGGCGCATTTAACTAGCGCTGTTCGAGTGGATTTTGAATTGAGAACTTTGACTGTGCTGAAGGAAGACCTGGCCAAGGAAGACATTCCGTTGTACGTGGAGACACAAGAGAAGAGGAAGAATATACCAGCGAGGATTATTGAGCTTTGTGAGAAGTGGGGTGCAAACCACATCTTCTGTAACATTGAGTATGAGGTTGATGAGCTCAGGAGAGAGGCCAAGATGACAGATATGTGTCTGAAAAAGGGCATCGACTTTCACGCTGTACATGACGACGTGATTGTACCTCCTGGCGACCTCACTACTGGTGCTGGCAAGCAGTATTCAATTTACTCACCCTGGTACCGAGCATGGGTACGACATGTTCACGAGAACACCAATCTCTTGAATGAGTTCCCATACCCGGAACAGAATCCTGCTTCAGCACGTGAGAAGTTTGCCGATCTTTTCGAGGCTTCGATACCATCGGCGCCAGAAAACAAGAAACTCACGGAAGAAGAAAGAGATCGCTTTGCCCATCTGTGGCCGCCTGGAGAACACGAAGCATTGGAACGCCTGAAGAAATTCTTGATGACCAAGGTCAACAAGTACAAAGACACTCGCAACTTCCCCGCAGCAAACAGCACAGGAGTCATATCTGTTCATCTTTCCACCGGCACGTTAGCAGCAAGGACGGTTGTCAGGAGTGCTAGAGACGCCAACACCACCCAAAAGCTGGATGGTGGTAACGAAGGTATCAAGGGATGGATATCTGAGGTTGCATGGCGAGACTTTTACAAGCACGTATTGGCACACTGGCCGTATGTGTGTATGCACAAGCCTTTCAAGTACGAGTACACCAATATCCGTTGGGAGTACAACGATGAGCAATTCGACCGCTGGTGTAAAGGTCACACGGGCTTCCCGATCGTAGATGCTGCCATGCGACAGCTTGTAAGTTGATTGTAGCCAAGACCGGAAATATAGCATGCCTAGTGCTAACCCGAATTGAAACAGAACCACATGGGATACATGCACAACAGATGCCGCATGATCGTTGCAAGTTTCCTCGCCAAAGACCTCCTTCTCGATTGGCGCATGGGAGAACGCTATTTCATGGAACACTTGATCGATGGCGATTTTGCATCCAACAATGGCGGCTGGGGCTTCAGCGCCTCTACAGGTGTCGACCCTCAACCATATTTCCGCATATTCAACCCCTTGTTGCAGAGCGAGAAATTCGATGAACAAGGAGAGTATATCAAGAAATGGGTGCCAGAGTTGAGAAATGTACAAGGTAAAGCTATACATGATCCTTATGGTAGAGGGGAGGGCAAGAAGGCCGAGAAGGAGGGATACCCAAGACCAATGGTGGAGCACAAGGTATGTAGAGAGAGGACTTTGGCGAGGTATAAGGAGGGGTTAGGAAGAGACACAGCTTGAGTAATAGTCGTGATGGCAACCAGCAACCAGGGAGGACCCAGCTTGAATAGTTGTACTTGACCATCTCTACCGGTCCAGTCACATTCGCCAAGTACAAGGCAACAATAACAACAGATTACCGATCATCTTGTTCAACAAACGGGTTCCTCATGCCATATCACTTACATACGTCTGCAAGTACCCGTACCCGTACCAGTGTCAGTCCAGCCACTAAACATAAGCAATCATAGAGGCTTTGCCTGCTGCTTCTCCTTTGTCCCATTTTGCCCTCTCTCCTTTGAACAGCTCAACCAGAATTTCGGTCCTTTTAATTCATCCTTTTATTCCCTGCCGCTGCACGCCATACACGCATGGTATCGAGACGACAATAGAAAGTTACATGCAGCGCGCGCGTCGTAGATGTTCTTATAGTATGGAAATAGGAAATAGTTCGGGGCGCGAAGTGAAGTTGGGAGGAGCCAATCGGAAGACGGTTCAAGCGCGGGCAAAGACAGTGCTTTTGAAACTCCTACATGCTGTCGTTCACAGTCCCCGAAACGTCGCTTGCTTTGTGTCGTAGTAGCATCATGTGGGAGATCATTTGTCGCACATGGCGCTTTGCGGGTTGAATGACAGGCAACTCCAAATTGTTCCCGAGATGAGATGTCTCGCATGTGTATGAATGGTCTTTGAGATTGTTTTAGGTCAAGCTTGCGTAAGGTTGGCGAGGACAGACAAAGGATGATAGAGAAGTACAATGTTGTGGTCGTCTTAGCGCATGAATAGGTACTGTCTTGTCTTGGACGACAACGTCTACCTGACCCGGTTGCTAGAGATGACATCGAAGTCGATAGCCAGGTGGCTGACTTCTAGGTCGCACTGGCGTATGAGTATCTCCATGTCCATCGAGAACGACATATAGGGCTGCAAGTATCGGAAACACGAACCGCCCAATGAATTCGACATAGCTAAGGCTACCTAGCAACCTACCCGCCCAGTATTTTCCACGCTTGTCGAAACACATGACTGTTTTGCCGAGCCTCGACCGCTGCTTCAACATTCACTATCCACCATTTAGTTCACGATTAATAGGCTTACATGTGACCCACAATGCACACGCCTTCTGTCAAGCGTATCACATACAAGAGCTCGTTCCATCGAGAGTCTCGAGAGTCGTTGACAGCCATAGATCCATATACTTATCATCCCCCGGGTGTGCTCTGTGTTACAACCTTGACAACATTAATCCTCTTCCCTTCTTGCGTGTGTGTTACCTTGGTGGCAAAGTGTCGAAGACCCTCCTCCCTCTCCAATTCTTGAAAAGTTCTGCTATTTCTTGCCTTTTTGTCTTTCGTTATTTTTCGTGTGCTGGCCTCGCGTTCGCAACAAACGAAGCAAGCAAACAACAAGCTCCTCCATCTCCCACGCACCATCACCACCATTACTCATCGCCACAAAACAAATCTTTTGTTACAACCACAATTTCACCACAGCTTCTTTTCTACACACCCTTTGTTTCGGAGACTTGTGTCATCCACTCTTTGATTCATCCAATCATCAATACTGGTTATTGGTATCCGCTCTTCGAGCACAATCGTTCTTTATCAACCTCGTTGTCACACTCTTTCTTTGTTCTATTGTCGCCATTGTCACATTGTCCATCAACATCCACATCACCCTCGCCCTTTCACGCGCCTGTGGCTTTGTTGACTTTCCCTTTTTCTTCCAACAAACTCCCTTCTTCGCCTTTCTTCATCCTCAACAGCGAACATTCTTCACATTCATATACCTCCAGGCGGGTCCTGAAGGTTCTCGAAGCTCAAACATCTCAGATCTTCCCTCACAATCTCAGACATTCACACAAACTCGATCAAAGCGTCTAAGACAATACCAAAATCTTCGACTCTTATCAATCAGTTTCTCGAAAAGATTCGATCAAATTTTCAAAACCAAATATCTACGCTGGCTCGTGGATTTTTCCATCGACCTTTACGAATCTTTCTTACGACACAAACAACACTCGTATTTTACAATCACAATGAAGCTTGTCATTGCAGCTTCTACCATCGCCGCTGTGCTCGGCCCCGTCAGTGCTCACTCATGGATCGAGGAGATGCAAGCGATTGGTCAGAACGGTAGCTACGTCGGCGACCACGGGTACACTCGCGGCTACGTCGCTAGAACCGACCCTGGATTCACTGGCGACAGCATGAACTACCTGCTGCCTCCCCTCTCATCCGGTCGCACCCGCATCGACGACACAGACCTGCTTTGCCATCCTTCCCAACGCAGCACCAACGGCTACACAAATCCTGATTACCCTCGTCTGAAGATCTCCCCCGGTGGTTACATCGCCCTCAAGTATCTTGAGAATGGGCATGTCACACTCCCTGAGAATCAAAAGGGCAAACCCAAAGACGGCGGTTCCATCTTCATCTTCGGCACCACGTCCCCCACTCCCAACGAGAAAATCGCCGACGTGATGAAATGGACCAAAGACGGCAGCGGGGGCGACAAACGCGGTTTCCTGCTCGGCTCCAACAATTTCGACGACGGCCGTTGCCATCAAATCAACAGTGGAGCAATCAGCATCGAACGTCAACAACAATTTCCCGATCGTGTTGCAGGTCAACCAACCTCCAACGTCGAACAATGGTGTGAAACCGATATTCAAATCCCCGCTTCCCAAAAATCTGGTCAGAAACTTAGTTTGTACTGGGTTTGGCAGTGGCCCACCGAGCCCGGTCAAGATCCTACTTATCCTCAAGGAAAGGATGAGTATTACACTTCTTGCGCTGATGTTGATGTTGTTGCCGGTAGTGATATGAGTGGGAATCAGAAGGTTGTTGCTGCGCATACGCTTGTGCAGCAAGATCCTCAGAGTGATGCTGTGGAGAGTTGGAAGAGTAGGGTTGCAGTTGTTTCTAGTCCGACCGTCATACTTGCCAGTGCTACTGGATCTGGTCCTGCGGCTGCTCCATCTGTTCCTGCTCCATCCTCTCCTGCCGCATCCGTACCAGTCTCTTCTCCTGCTGCTGTGCCTTCTTCTGCAGCACCTTCGGCCCCGGCTTCTTCCATCCCAGGCAGTGAGTCCTCCCCCGCTATCTCCCTGCCCACAATCACTCTTCCCAGTGGAGCTAACAGCATCTCAGTCCCCACTTATCCCTCCTCTCAACCTCAAGCCCCTCCTCAAGCTTCAGCTCAAGGTGCTTCCCAAAGTGCCCCAGTTCAAATCCCTTCTCAGGGACCTCCTGCCTCAGGCAACACGGTGACAGTAACAGACTACGCAACCGTGACCGCAACACCACAAGTCCAAGCCGCCAACGCGCAACAAGCCACGACGACAACGGAATGGGTGACCACTTACGTTACCGCCATGCCTTCTGTTGTTCTTGAGAGTGCTCCTGTTGCCGCTGGAGGTGCCTCTTCTTCTGGTGCTCCTCCTGCTGCTGCGGTACCTGTTAATGGCAGTGTTGCTGTGGTTGGGATCAAGTTCAGATCCTGAAGGGATCGTGAAGAAAGGAAGGATACTGAGAGTGGCATGGATCTTGGAAGTGGTAACAGTCCATCTTTGCGTCAGAGTGTCACGAGTTTTTCTTCTCAACCACGGGAATGTTTTGGAGTCTATGGAGTTTCAAGGAGTATATGGCGTCCTTTCCTTCTTTCCTTTCCTTCTTTCCTTTCCTTTCCTTTCCTTTCCTTTCCTTTCCTTTTACTTTAGTCGAGCGAAAAACAGCAAATACAAATGACTGAAAGTTATCTACCCCTTTTTCTTTTCATCCCTCGAAAAGTGCCTCTTAACATCGTGATGTCGTGACCATGGAAAGACTTATCCATGATTATTCGTGCTCAACACAACAATTGACCGAACTTCTGATCACTGTAAAGAAAAATGCAAACAAAAAAAGCGGAAACAAGTAGTTGCCAAAAACATATCTCTTTGAACGATTGTTCTGCTTGTGCTTCAGTGAACACGAGTACTGTATGAATTGTTTGCAACTTGGGGGCGAGAGATCTCTTGTAGCAGGGGACTTTCATCGTTCGAACCCATTTCGTGGCTGTCAGGTTGAACACATGCATACTTCCGCCCGACACTCAATATGAACAACAATGCAAGTCAAAATGAAGAGGTCAAGGTATGTTGTTTTTTTGTGTGTTCTCTCGGATGAGCAGATTGACAACGCTATAAGTACAAGTTTTTTTTTTTGAACGAGGACAATCTACCACCAAGGTTTATTCCAAAAACAAGATGAAAAAAGGAGAAAGAGGATTTATGTGTGTAATAGCAAGAGGGAGCTTAGTAGTCTATCTGTACTCGGGGCGGACGAAGTCGGCGAGAGTCTTGGGCTCGCCGTCGTAGTTGTGGGAGCCGTCGTGGTCGGCGTCTGATAAGGTTTAGTAGAGAAAAAAAGAAGAGAGAGGTTGAGGGACGTACGGTGTCCGTGGCTGTCGTGGCCGTGAGCGTCGTGGCTGTCCTGGGGACCAACGTATTCCATCATGTAGCAGGAACCGCACTCGGGGCAACGCTCAAGAGGACGGTCGCGGGACATGGTCAACCAGTTGACGACGTGAGAGTCGGCGGGAGAACCGGTGCAACCGACGTAGTGCTCATCACCGTAGGAGGGAACGACAATGGGCTCCTTCAAGGTACCTATACATTTTTTTCCCCAGTCAGACTCGATCCAGATGTGTTCAGTCAGGCCATTGGGAAGGCTTGGCGAATGATGGATATATCTAAGTGGGGTGATTTACCCTTTCTGCTGGCGTCGAGAGGCTTCATGTCAAAGACGTCGATGCCCTGCATCTTTCCGAGGATTTCGAGACGCTCGAGACCGGTGGCTTGCTCAACGTCGGTGGGGATGGTACCGGGCTGGGCACCCTCGGGCATGAGGTCGTGCTCGTTCTGGATCTCTGTTTTTGGGCGCGCAGAATGTCAGCTCTCTGGTCGTGCCTGTTGTTGCTGTCGCTGCTGCTGCTGGTGCGTGCAATGCAATGCGCAATTGGAAGTGTAGACGACGCACCCTCAAAGGGCTTGACATGCTTTGATGTTTGGCCGGGCTTGGGGTCCTTGTGCTGGTCCACTGCAGAGCTGTGTGAGTGAATTGACCCATCACCTGATGCGCATGGGCTGCTGGACTGGGCTGAGCTTACAGCGGACAATGGCCGACGAGAAGGGACGAACAGCGACGGGACGGACGGCGGCGCTCCTGGCGAGGCCGAATGCTGCACGGCGCATGAACATGACGGCGGAGGTGTGGTGGTGGGTGAATTGGGGGGTGGTGGTAGAGCAGGGAGTGGAGAGGGAAGATTAATTAGGCGGTACGTCGTTTGGTCGATTCCGTGACGAACGCTGGCCAACTCCGGCTCTGCTACTCTATACAAAGCCAAGAGCTTGTCTTGTCTGCCCTTCGGAGGAAGCCGCTCCGGTCATAAGTCGTCGTTTCCACATCAGGCCATAATTATTGTTTATCCCCGCGACGTTCACCATCATTTATTTACCTGATTTCATTTTTTACCTACCTATCCACCACCATCAACTTCCATTCGCATCCTTGTTCAACACCTAAGATTGTCAGCCTGGAAAGGCGCTAGCCAGCTTTACATGTCCTTCCAGTGGTCACTTTACAATCATTCTGGTGTCACGTTTTCCTGTAGTCTTTTAAACAAACAACCACAGTCCCATCAAATACAAGATTCAGTTTCTCTTGCATCTTTCTTCACATTCCTCTTCACCACGACTTCTTGTTGTCATACCAAAGGTATCGCCTTCCTCCTACTGACGTCAACCCTTTCAGACTGCTATACAACAAACCTTGATCTGTATTGGCACATCCATCCTACACCATCTTTTCTCATTTACACGGCATTCAATGTTCTGCGTCTTTGGCTCGCTTGTTCATTCCTCAGCCCCAGAAGCCTTCATCTTCAATCAGTCCATGTTTGTTTTCCACATCACAACACTTCTGCAAGACTCGAGAAGAAAGGAACGCAGAAAACAGGCTTAGATATGCCAACGACCTTGGATATCGTGAGAGAATACGAGAGAGGGTCAGGAAAAATAGCGCCAAACAAATGCGTGACGAATCCACACGGCGTGAACGGCAAGAGTATTACAAGAGATACGCCGAACAGCACTCTGAAGAGCTTTCAGCTCTACGTAGAAATTGGCGCAAGGCCAAAGGCGCAGAATGGCGTGAAGCTGAACGAGCCCAAAAACGGATACAACGGATCTCTGACCCGAAAAGAGATCAAAAAGCCGTGGTATGGTGGGAGTCTCTGAAACGAGATAAACCTGACGTTTGGGCAACGAAAGCACTACAAAAAAGGCTTCATTCTTGGATCACCAAGCATGCATGGATACGCCAGCTAGATTGGCCCACACAAACCCCACTCAGATATGATGCCAAAATCGAGCATTTTTGCACACTTTGCGACACTTACAAGAGCCGGAAGATCTGGTTCAAGAGGAAAGTCGACGATGACCCGTACGATTGCTTCCATTGCGTCACCAAGAACTGGCCAAAGAATGCGCCCTTGGGATATGAGAATCATCTCGATGACCAAGCGAGAAAAGTTCAAAAAAGGGTAGCACCAAGGCGTCCCGGTGAAAAAGAAAGCATTCGAACACTGCCCTGAAGAGTTGGAAATGGGAAGGAAATCTTACAAGAAGGTACAGAGAAGATGGAAAACCACACTTTGCTCAGAGGCATAAACTACAGGAGCCGCGGGTATTTCCCATACCCCTTGATCTGAAGAAGGAAGCTTCAGGAATGCCTTCTAAGGTTGTTCTTCGTAACGTAGTATTGGAGCAGTCTCTATCCGGAATCCAGCTCTCTATTCATCTTCTGGACAGTCATGACCAGGACCAGAACGGGCATCCGGCCTGCTGACCATCGGTGGCGGGTAGCATGCAATCAGGTCAAGGCACAGAGAACAGCGCATCTGGCACGGATCAACAGGTCTACAAGACAATAATGATGGAGCCCACAATCTCCCATGTCTACGGCATGGCCGCAGTCCCACGGTTCGTAGTAGGGCGTGCATCTGTTGAAGAAAGAAGGAAAGACTTGTCTTGGGGGGAATGAGGTGAGATTTTATAGGTGCTGGTTGGAAGATAATAACCGTATACAATTTGTATGGGGAGTGAGGAGAGGAGAGAAGTGACTGATATAACCCTTGAAGCCACACGTGGAAGACCACAGGAGAGGGTTGACTGCTTGAGATGGCGTTTACTTCGCTGTGATATCATGTTCTATGATGGTCGGGATTTCAGATCACTTCCTACGTTGCATTTTGGGGCAGGTGTGATGGGTTTTGTGGGATTGAGGGCGAGAGGTCAAGAGGAATTTGCATCACTGTTGTGGGATTGAGGGCGAGTGGTCAAGAGGAATTTGCATCACTGTAATGAAGTGACTTTCCTTGTTGATGGATTTGGAATTGTAGGGAGATGGAAACGAGAGAGATGAGAGTAACAAATGTCCTTTTTTCGAATTGTAGTGTGGGTATAATATTTCTTGTTGGGCCAGAACAAGGCCAGATGCTTTGTAACGCCTTTTCCCAATGCATAAGTCGTTGTTTCCTTTGCTCTGTGTGACAGCAACGATCATTTCCACCAAAGCCAAAACCTCGATTGTGTTCCCTCCTCGTGAGATAGCAAAGGCAGTTTCAAGCCTCAGCCATCTCATGATCCCCATCGCCATCCCCTTGTTGTCCTCCTCCACCTCCCCCAAACGCATCCTCAAAACTATCCATCTGTTCCTTTTGCTCCTCCTCATCCTCCTTCAAGCCCTCCATACTAACATCTCCATTGACTTCCCTCTTCTCCTTGACCTCCTCATCCTCACCCTCAACCTCATCATCCTCCCACAAATCCCTCAATGACCATCCAGTACCGGTCAAACAATACTTCTCCGGCGGCAACTGAACCCCCCAACTCCTCTGCACCTTTGGTAACTGCACCCTATTCCTCTCACTGGCCTGCTCAAGCATAAACTCCTTGGGCAACGGCCCTTGAAACTGGTAATCCTGTCTCGAAGCAATGGCCTGACGCAGCGCATTTACAGTAATATTACTGCCGTCAGCAGCCAAATCGCGTTTTGAAGTCGTCGGGGCGCCGGGAGCGGAAGCATAGCCTTCGGAGGACAAGCGAAGGGCGTCGCTGAGGACAGAAGATGTGTAGCGGTAGGCAAAGTCTAGGAGTTGGAGGGGAACGCGTTCTTGGTAGCTGTGGACGCCTTGCGCGCTGAGGATGAGGTGGATTAGACGGGCGTCGCGAGGGCGGCGACTGGTGCCGTCGTCGGTGTTGGAGGTGGGTTGGGGGTCGGAGGGTTGTGTTGCTGCTGGTGTTGGTGCTGCTGCGGCGGCTGGGGTTGTGGTTGTGGTGGGGGTTGTGCTTTGTTGGGTAGCTGGAGGTTTTGGCGCCGTGTCTGTTGCTGGTGATGCCATGATTGATTGTGTGTGTGTGTGTGTGTGTGTGTGTGTGTGTGTGTGTGTGTGTGTGTGTGTGTGTGTGTGTGTGTGTGTGTGT